>CM052246.1:2985995-3086082 GCA_028455795.1 Lasioglossum marginatum
TTGGATCAGCAGAAGTATAAACAAGGATAAATATACGATTTTTAATGAAGATGATGCTAATTTTAAACAACAGATCATGTAAGAAACACCAATATAGTTTCTTTGGTACTGTAAATAATTTTAATTATTAAGGAAGCAAATCATTCTAAAGGGAACAAATAAAAAATGTAATACCATACTAATTAAAAAATGATTGGAATTAAATGCTTGTTTCAAATAACAGATAAAGTTTCTTTTGTACCGTAAATAATTTGGATTACCAGGGAAGCTAATAATCCTAAAAGGAACAAATAAAAAATGCAATACCATACTAATTGAAAAATGATTGGAATTAAGTGCTTGTTAAAAATAACAGATAAAGTTTCTTTGGTACTGTAAATAATTGGAATTACCAGGGAAGCGAGTTGTTCTGAAGGGAACAAATGAAAACTAATTATTACAAGCACAATACTAATAAGAAAATTGTTACATTAGAATGGTCGCTTCAAATAACAGATAAAATTTCCTCGGTACTGTAAATAATTTTAATTACGAGGAACATAATGAAATTATTTGAAGATCAATTATAGAATAGACCATTCGTTACTATCAACTAAGTATCGATCATAAAAGTCTTCCTTTTTCGATCAAGAGATTGCATTCACCGTTACTGTCTCAGATAGAAGAGGAGAAAGAAAAAGAACAAGAAGAAGTTATCAGTTAATTGCAAGATACCCGTCGGATGGGATCGACAGTGTCAACAGCGTGCGGCACAAGTGTTAAAATCACAATTCGCGGAACATCACTTCACAATAATCCGCGGACATGCAAGCTCAAGCAACGATATCTTGAAGCGATCGACTGTGCTCGGTCCTCGTGCAGCCTGGACAAGATTGGCATCGATTTCCGCCGCGAGATCACTCGAAAGAGGGTTAAATAAATCGCACAAAACGGAGCCTCCAACGGGAATCCACTGTGTCCGCGGCGGTATCGATCGAAATGATAGATCGCGAGGACCGAGGAGCACGATCCCGAAGGCAACTAGCCGGTGTCTCACTTGTGCGGTGCTTTGGAATTGTATTGGAAAATAGAAGACACTCGAGAAAATGCATTTACCGTTCACTGACGAGTCGAAAAATCGGCAACGGTCGCTTTGGGCGTACGTCGTGCAAGAGACCGAGAGCGGCGAGTGGCACAGTGCCGGCTCTGTGGGGTCCCTTTATCCATATCGGTTCGCAGCCGAAAATAGCGATCCGCCCCTTAGATGGAAATCTATCGTGCATTAACACTCGTCTCAGCCCGCCGCCACCGCCTAGTCCTTAGTCGCCCTAACAGCGACGCCGAGAGGGAGAGACGCCGTGCGTCGCGACGAGGCGGCTGCCGACGGCCCCCCAATCCAAATAAGGACTCGTCACGCGCCAGGGCCGGCTGCCGTTGGGTGCTAATAACCGAGGGTCAAAGGGCACTCGATATGTCCTCGATCACATCGATTTTTCATTGATAACCACTACATTCTATCCGCATAGATCCCTAACGTTCGCTATGACACACCACTGCTCGAAATAACCGATATCAAGACGCAGGCTCAACTTAATTAATCTGAAATCTAAGAAAGGGCTACAAGGGTCCTAGGTAATCGGACTCGTCAAAGCTATTCAAAATTATCGCATGATATTTACTATATGTGACTCAATCAATGTTGACTTCTCTATATGATCATCTTAATTACAATTATCTCAATATTGTATTTGTAAAAGTCTAATACCTCGTGAACTGAAATATCGACTCTAACAAGAAAATGTTTCCAGATAGTCTCCATATATATAAGTATTCGAGCGAACTCCATAATTCGTAGAACGTCAGAAGCATAATAACAATTCTAATTAGAATAACAAAAACGAAATTCAATCTTATATACGCCGACTGAACTGAATTCAATAATTCGCATTAACGAGCATTCGAATTTGAACGGTTCATCTCTTGCGGCATCGTTCCGTGTCGTATTAAATTTATTACGTCGTCATTAGAAAGACAAAACGATCCATTCTGCATCGTTCATTCACGCATGAGTGAGAATTTGCACGGTCTGCGTGCCAACAATAATAATCGGCATTGTGCGCAACGGCGTGACGATATTTTCAATGTTGCAGGGTTGCGATCAGCAACCGCGCGCGCCGTCATCGGAGATTCTTGGTCAGTTAGTCGATGAAAAGTATATAGAGCCGAATTATTAGGTGATTAGGCTGCTTTCTATAATTGGGAATGCGCGGGGCGACAACGGAGCTCGAGCCACCGTCGATCCCCTCCACCTTTTTGCAAGGTTCGGCTGCGGAACCGCTCCGAACTGTTCGCAGATTCGCATTGCCGAGTTTCAACCCTGAAACGGCGCGGCGCGTATTTGTTACCGCGGAGATGTCTACACGCAATCTCTTCGACGCGGTGGTGGATTCGGCCGATTGAGTAAGAGTTTCGCTGACTTTGGTGATCGTGCCACGAACATGACCAACGGCAGTATAATTCGAGGTGATTCACTTTCGCTGCGTCCAAGTCTGCGAGGGATCTCGGTATCTCGTAAAAGGTAGATACGATTATATAAATCATCACACTATTAACTACCGCGTAATTATTCGAGTGAATGATGCAAGCAAGCCCTAACGTTGAAACTTTCGTTTTCGAGCAGTATAGAACGGTTCAGGTGATTCTGATTAGTATGTATAAGGGTAGTTTCTTAGAACAGCGGATGTCTGCGATATATTTTCGTTGAAGCTTCGATAATTAAGCTCGAGGGTTAAGTGAAAGAAATTCAGATGATCAAAATTTACAGATACACCAGCAGAAATGAGCCAAGCGTTTGAAACACGGATCGCATCGAAGGGGAGAGCCAGGGATTCGCATGACCGTGATGAACGTGCATCTGTCTTCGATTAATTGGCAACAAAGATTACGTAAAGAAGTCCGATCGGATACTCCTGGTAATTTGTATAGAAGCAATGAGTTCTTCCCTCGTATAATACAGCCCATGCATGGTAGATGATGTATATTACTACCCCTTCCAAAATATTTCTTGTCTCTAGGTAGACACTAGTGCCGCTAGATTTTTATACGAGATACTTAATAAACGACATTTTCTTAGAAAATGTTTTTTAATATCCCGAAACCTTGATCCCCCTTTGTACTGTCCAATTGTTTTTCTTTTTACTTGTTGCATTTTTTACTTAGCGAAACTTTCACCGGTGCTTTCGACACCGATCGAATTCACCCTGACTGTTCGCCATTTCGAATTACGAGAAAATGGTATTAACGAGAAAATATCAATAATCCCGTCCTTCGTTCCGGTGTATCTTAACACGTCCGGGACGGACCCGGTAGATCTATTGTTTCTTTTTTTGGCTATGTTGAAACTCGGCAGGATTGCCGAGTGAACGCGGGCTGCGTTAATTATAAAGGAGTGCCGTTTTAACTAGACGAGCTAATTAGAATTTTGACAACGTTCTTTTAATCCAATTGAGAGCTAGTATACTAACGATCTGATTATTACTGCGAAAACGCCTCAACATTCAAGTAATCTCTTATTTAGGGGATCGTGAAATGAAGAGCTACGATTTGATTCGTTGTAAGAATATAAGACTGATTTATTCCGTAGATGTAAACTTATATACAAAAGATGACGTATATGTTCAGACGATGTTCGCCGGAAAAAATCTCACCGCCACGTAGAAACGATACCGATAGGATTAAACTAACGGAGATAAAATTAGACGAAGCGGTGCGGCAGTGAACGGTACATTTTGGGAAAAGGTGTAGCAATAACAATATCGATAGTAATAATAATTTGAATCGAGCATAACTGCTTAGAAGCACTTGCGGTGAACGATGCCAGGGCCAGACTCGTCGTATTCCTGCTTGGAGATCCACATCTGTTGGAAGGTGGACAGGGAGGCCAGGATAGATCCACCGATCCATACGGAGTATTTCCTCTCTGGGGGAGCGATGATCTTGATCTTGATGGTCGAGGGGGCGAGGGCGGTGATTTCCTTCTGCATACGGTCGGCAATACCAGGGTACATGGTGGTACCACCGGAGAGTACGTTGTTGGCGTACAGGTCCTTACGGATGTCGACGTCGCACTTCATGATGGAGTTGTACACGGTCTCGTGGATACCGCAGGATTCCATACCCAAGAAGGAAGGCTGGAAGAGAGCCTCGGGGCAACGGAACCTCTCATTACCAATGGTGATGACCTGTCCATCGGGCAACTCGTAGCTCTTCTCGAGGGAGGTGCTGGCAGCGGCGGTGGCCATTTCCTGTTCGAAGTCCAGGGCGACATAGCAGAGTTTCTCCTTGATGTCGCGGACAATTTCACGCTCAGCCGTGGTGGTGAAGCTGTAGCCTCTCTCGGTCAGGATCTTCATGAGGTAGTCGGTCAAGTCACGACCGGCCAAGTCCAAACGGAGGATGGCATGAGGAAGGGCATAACCTTCGTAGATGGGCACGGTGTGAGAGACACCATCTCCGGAGTCCAAGACGATACCGGTGGTACGACCGGAAGCGTACAGGGACAGGACGGCCTGGATGGCGACGTACATGGCCGGGCTGTTGAACGTTTCGAACATGATCTGGGTCATCTTTTCACGGTTAGCCTTTGGGTTGAGGGGGGCCTCGGTGAGGAGGACTGGGTGTTCCTCGGGGGCCACACGCAATTCGTTGTAGAAGGTGTGGTGCCAGATCTTCTCCATATCATCCCAGTTGGTGATGATACCGTGCTCGATCGGGTATTTCAGAGTGAGGATACCTCTCTTGCTCTGGGCTTCGTCACCGACATAGCTGTCCTTTTGTCCCATACCGACCATCACACCCTGATGACGGGGGCGACCGACGATCGAGGGGAAGACGGCGCGGGGAGCGTCGTCACCGGCGAAACCGGCCTTGCACATACCGGATCCATTGTCGACTACAAGGGCTGCTACTTCGTCGTCACACATTTTGTTTCTTCTTCGTTTTTAGTCTCTGTAACAGAAATCGCCGCTTTTCTTGGTTCCTCGTTCTTTTTTAAACATTCACAGAGTATTGATTATAATCCTCGCAACGTTCCACTTGGTAAGTTAGCTACCTTTTTATGTCAGGGTCAGAAATGCTAAGTGTGTATGGTTAGATTAATCTACGTCTCCCTAAACAAATTAATCGAATATTCTTGTCAAGAACTTTATAACAAAAATCGTGTTGATGAATGAAATTATGAATCCAGGTAAACAGAAAAATTAATATAAAATAATCGAAAATGTCTTACAGACTGAAAACGAGGTATAAATGTCCGTAGAATTGTTTAATTTCATTGATGTGAAATAAAAAGGGGAATGAATGGCCCGAAAAGAATGTCCAGTGAAAAGGTCAGTCTTCAAGTATTGCCGCGAGATAAAAATGAATTTTGCAACGGAGAAAAAATAAATGGCCTCGTCGAAATGGAGAGGCTATCGGAGAATTCGATGAGATTTTCACGAAAAGCGTCGACGCTCGCCAGAATTGACCCAGTTGCCTATAAAACGATAGGCAAGCGGTCCCGGCGTCGCAGCACTATTTCGGTGCGCCGCGACGCTAACTTTAGACGTACGACCGACGGACGATCCCTAATAAGTGCAAGCGTCGATTATGGTGGGCACCACCGTCTTCGTTCGCTGCGGCTGTGCTCGGTCCACGAGGATAAAGCATAACGACGAGGCCCGCGCGTGCCAAAATTATGCTGTGCTCACAAAAAGACGAGCCTCGCACACGGGCAAAGACCTCGAATATGTCTAAACACGATGATAGGGCCGGCCATTCGCCTCGTGCGCGCGTATTTCTGGCGTTGGTGATTAGTTTTGTTAGAAGAATCTCGTCGAATTAACCAAAACAGAAAACTATCTATTTATCAAGGAAACTGAGAACTTTCGTTGCTCAAGAATGTTATACTCTTTCTTCACTGTTAATATAATCTGCGAGGGGTTTGTTGGGAAGTTAGAAATAGCCGAGCGCAGAATAGAATTTCTTGGATTGCTACACTACTCATGTCTCATAAATCTCGATCAAAGCGCCGTGAATCAAGAACTGGCTACTATGTCGATTAACCGGGACTTTGGCTATGACATATCGAATTTTATATAGAATACGTATTATTGAAAATTATTTTATTACTGCCAAAATAACTTTTTGCCATTTGTGACGCGTCTTGTGGTTAACGATAGACAGACTGCTTAAATTAAAAATTAATATATCCTATTTAAAGCAGTAGACAGATTAAAAGAATGTAAGAATATCAATTTGTTAGTTTCAGCAAGCAATTTCTATTTCGCTCCTGTTCCTTGCAATTGATGCAAACAATTTTTATTTCGCTTAAAAATCCACAGTCTAGATTATTTGTGTATTATGAATTTACTGACTTTTCGGATTGGCATCCACAATTTTATATTGTACATTTAATACATGTTTTATTATTCGTGAATTATTATTTTGTAAAAATGCCAGGTTGTGGTATTTAGTTTAATAAATATCACTTCAAATGTTGGGAATAATAGGAACCTTTTCTTTGTATGAAAATGCTGATAAAACTGTTGATACAATATCAAACAGTATTTTTTGAGTTCACACGAAATATTGAAATTAAAATAAAATAGATTATTTTCATGGAAGAATGTAAGATTTGCGGATACTGTCGGATACAATCAGAATACGTACTTGTACTGTATTGATAGAATAAGAGACTTAACAGAATTAATTGACTGAATAAGAAATAGAGGTACTCGAATTAATGCAATTCATTGCCAATGTTATTTTAGGCAAGTCCAATGTCAATTCGAGACACTGTTACTACAATTAAAACTACAATGAAGAATTATTAGCAGATGTCCTTCGCTTTTAGTTTACCTGATTATCTGAAATATAACAAAAAGGTAAACGAAGCTTTACAGTCTATAATTACCGATCATTTATATCAAAAATATTGAGATTTAATCATTCAAATTATTATATATATCATATATATTCAAATTAACATATTGAGATTTAATCGTTCAAAATAATCAAATTATCAAAGAGATTTGTGAAAATTCAGTCGATAAACCTCTCTGATCCTACCCTACCCTATGTATAAAATATTTTTGAGTAAATTCGTTCCGTGAGATCACAAGTTATCGGCAATATAAAATCAAAATGTTATTAGCAAAAATAGGTTTCAAAATCATCAAAATGAGGTTTAAAAACTCTGAGATCCGGATACGGCTGTTCGTTAGTTATAATTCGACTGCGGATTTGATGCGTTCATGGCAAAAGTGAAAAAACACTGAAAGCATCAAAATAATGAAGGATACTGTCACCTTGTTTTCAATTCAGTAAGATTATTAAGAAGTAAGTCTCTTAGATTAGATTTTGCTTGAAGATTGTTATGTCGCATAAAGATCCGGAGTCTAATTATACAATCACTCGTAGGCAATCAGCGTATCACTGGAATACCGAACACTATTAAAATGAACCCTTGGTGCTATTTCAGATACGATAACCGGAAGGAGACCCGACGACTCCCTTAGAAAAAGGCGGAACGTCTGAAAGCGAGCGCCGCGGCTGGGAATTATGGTTGAACGAAATGATCGAAAGTATTCAGCCAAGAGGATCGATCGAGTACAGTGTATCATCGACAGCGTCGAGGGTTCAGGAAGTAGCCGATAGTATCCAAAGAGATGTAATATACCGTTCCAGAGAGCAGTTTCTACGTACCGTGCACGGGACAGAGTTGGAGTGCCGTCTGTGCTTGGGGAGCGTCGCGACGTCGAATATATGCTCTCGTCAGGACGCCCCCGCATTCTCGCGCGATGGTGCTTGCCCGACAGGCACGAAAAAGGCTTGCCTCGTGTGGCGTCGCGACGCTCGCCGAACTAGGCGGCCCCCAGGTCCTAACGCGGGCCGAGGGAACTGCGTCTCGCTGTGAAAACATTCTACAAGCGTTTCCCCTTATAGTTTTCTGACTTTTCGTGAATTCTCCGGACTCCCGGCACCCCTTTTCCTCGCTCCAGAGGGAGGTTCAGTTGAAATACTCTCTCGTAAACTCGAGCCTAGCATTTACGACTCCGGGAAAACCCACGTAGTCTTTCCCACAGAGTCATTTACTTCATGCTATGTAGCATAGTGCGATATTCTGTTAGATTTGCATTACTTAAAATGGATATAAGCTCGTAGAACACGAAGGGGAGGTTTATGTTTCTATTGCGTTTGTTTCTTCGCGCGGACCTCGCGCTCCTTCGCCTGTTTTGGGGTGGCATGGCGTCGATCCGCGCGTAGATCTGCTTGCGTGTATGTATGAGTGTGGAAAGCATTGGCATCGGACTGAGTCCATTCGTCACAGAAAGGTGCGATAATTGTCGGTCGCAGGTGTGCAAGTCGGAACCATTCTTGATAGAACTCGCTGTGCGATCAAATCTGTCTTCTATCGGCTGAAAGTAAAGGTTCTAAATCTAGTAGCAGGAACGAATAATGTCTGTAATCGAGGGGATCGTTTAAAAATGTGTGATTTATGTTCGCATTTGTTAGCTGGAAGATTTATTATCCTGGTTAGCACAGGTGAACAGGGGTACTGCTCCACGGTATGCCGTTAGCTAGTTGCCTCTCGATCCCTTTCCCTCTTCGTGGTCGCTGGAGATTATAACGAGAGTGGATATTACTGGTACAAAGTTAACGTTCGCTTTGCTTTATTACGGAAGTGGATTTTCTTAGACCTCTGTCGTTGTCTTGTTGGAGAAGTGTCAGAGGTAGTTGCGCTACGCTTCTAGGGAAATGGTGCGCCCAGAGGATTCCAATTAGTTTTGCTGTAACACTTTCCGTGTTCAAATAGACCTTTCCTTGAACGCGTTTAAGCATTCGCTGAATATAATATTGACATTAACATACGATTACATTGTGCACTCTGTTCTTACATCGAGGTTCTTTGCCACTTCAAATCTTGTCACCTGTAATTGCTACTTTTTACTTTTAAATTCTGAAAGCTCGCTGTCATTTTTTATAATAACCAGTACACATTTAAACTGCACGGGTATTTTGAAACATTTCGAATTTACATCTCCCGAAGGATTTGTTTGAAAAACAGATATCGTACAAACGCGAATAAATTGTATTTTTGTGATTGAACTGCAATTTGTTTGGAACATTGAATCAATGCGCGAATACTTGTGCATAATTTGTGCATAATCTATAGAAATTTTTAAAGAGGAGCGCATAAATAAATTTTAGAGAATATTCCAATTTATATAGGGAACGTTTTTATTCTTCAAATAGGTGTAAGGATATTTAGAAGAATTAACTAAATTAAAGAATTAACAATTTATTTCATGCTTTTAATTGTACATACATAATCAACAATTGTAATACTATTTATAACGATAGCTTTCAATTCTTTGAATGCGCAACCTATATCTAAAGAAATATTGCAGGGGAAAAACGTATTACAGCTCTTAACAGATTAATGCAGAATCCAAGGTCCATTATCTAGATTACTTTTTATGGACGTTAATTCGATCTTAATATAACAAGCCAAAACTGGATAATACTTTATAACTAGACAGCGGATTTGATGCAATTATGACAAAACTAATTAGGTGTGATTTAAAAGGGTAAAAATCTTAGAAAACATTTAAAAATACTGTTAATCTGCTATCAAACATATTAAAAAAGAAAACAATTTTCCATTTCACTCCAGTTTGTAGCAATTCAGGTAGAGAATTTTTATTTTGCATGAAGATCCGCTGTCTATCAATAGCACTTGTAATTTCAACGTTTAAAATTATGTGCAGCTTATAAATATCTTTGACAGTGAATAAAATCAAGAATTTCGAACAATTTCATCTTATGTCACCTTAAAAAATTAGAATTAATGGCGCAGAGGATAAACCCCATATCAAACAGGCGCAGGAGCTATTGTAGATTCTAGAATCACAATAGTTGACGGTAAAAATATGAATTTGTTTAAACGTTTGCGGTGAATTCAAGAATGCTTGTTCGTTATATCATCTGGTTGTTGCTATTACGGCTCCCCGTTCACCTTTAAAGGCGTTTAAAGCCTGTTTAATGGCTGGGTCAATTTTAGTTCGTCGGCTACCGCGGCGCGGGGCGACGCTTGACTCTTGCATGATACGCATTCGCCTTTTTCTACCAGATATCAGGGCAGGAGGAATATTTCGAGATTACGCACAGGGACGAAAATAAATCGCAGAATCCGCGGCTCTTTTATCGGCCAATCCCGCGTTCCGGCGTCGCCTTATCGACGGAAGAGCTGCCCGAAGAATGCAGTGAAATATTCTCCGTCGAGGAGTCCCTGAAAGCACCGACGCGACGCTCTAGATCGGCCTGTTGAAAAATACGAACGAGCTTTTTTTAGGAAGTGTTCCGTGGGGGCCAGAAAAATATATATGAAAGGGAGTCGTCCAGAAGCAGATTAGGCATATTAGGCCAAGGTCATCTGCTACCGCGAAGTCACAACGATAGTTATTTTAAAACAACTTCGGCTTTTCGCCGCGGGCTGCGGGGAAAGTGGTTAGGACTCGACCGCCAGGAACATAATAGTAATCTCTTCTTATTTAAATCTGTGTGCACACATGTGTAGAAATTTACAAACGTATGTCTTTCATAATGTTTCTTTAAAATTGAAATCGATATAGAAAAGAGATGCTCGTGTATGTTCCTGCGACTGTGATCACTGTATGTGTCGTAAAAGGATGTTGAATAAAAGGTATTCATTAACGTTAAACTAATATGGTTCTGGATGTATGTTGCAGATATTTCTCCGGAAACACAACAAGAGAGAGAAAGAGTTTATCGAAATTGGCTGGGACGTTCCTTTCGAGTCTAGTTCTATCTTCTAAAGCTGAGATATCAGGTGTAGTATAAGTGGTGCTTGAAGGACGCAAACAATGGTATGAGACAACGTGTATGTATTTAATTTGAGATTGATATCGTATAACAATATAGCAATATATAGTGTATAATATTTACAAAATAAATTAAAGTAGAAGTATATTGATAGTGAGTTTGCTTCAATTAGCAGGCTAAGTATCATATAATAAGTTTGGATAATTTCTTGTTGGAGGCGTAGGGATCTCGCGTAACAGTAATAGAGACAGCTTTCCTCGAAGTTGGTCCAATCCTGTCGAAGATCCTGTTTTTCTTCGCGTAGGCCCATAATGTTCCTTTCTTGCTCGAAAGATGCATTTGGCAGCGACCAGCCGACAACGTATCGTAAACGACATAAATGTCCGATACTGAAGAAGGAATGGCCTTCCACGAGTCAGCTCTGTGTATCGAGAACCAACACCTTTGCCGACTTCCTCGGTCGTGATGAAGTGACAGATGAAATCGATCTACATAACTCGATCGAGAGTTATAAGATCAACAATATGATCAGCCAGGTGGTCGTACCCTGAGGGACGACGTTACATGGCCACGACGAAAAAGATTCGATGAGATCTGATGATGATCCAAGTTCTGCGATATTTCGATAAATTTGTTTTACTGCAGCATAGTAGCCATGCAAGAAGATCGAACAGATTATATGTCCGATCAACTTGATGTCGACTGATGGTTGTTCGGCGTACGTGCAACGCCGATGATGGGACGATGACATGCTTAGAAGCACTTGCGGTGGACAATGCCAGGGCCAGATTCGTCGTATTCCTGCTTGGAGATCCACATCTGTTGGAAAGTGGACAGGGAAGCCAGGATAGATCCACCGATCCATACGGAGTATTTCCTCTCGGGGGGAGCGATGATCTTGATCTTGATGGTCGAGGGGGCGAGGGCGGTGATTTCCTTCTGCATACGGTCGGCAATACCAGGGTACATGGTGGTACCACCGGAGAGTACGTTGTTGGCGTACAAGTCCTTACGGATGTCGACGTCGCACTTCATGATGGAGTTGTACACGGTCTCGTGGATACCGCAGGATTCCATACCCAAGAAGGAAGGCTGGAAGAGAGCCTCGGGGCAACGGAACCTCTCATTACCAATGGTGATGACCTGTCCATCGGGCAACTCGTAGCTCTTCTCGAGGGAGGTGCTGGCAGCGGCGGTGGCCATTTCCTGTTCGAAGTCCAGGGCGACATAGCAGAGTTTCTCCTTGATGTCGCGGACAATTTCACGCTCAGCCGTGGTGGTGAAGCTGTAGCCTCTCTCGGTCAGGATCTTCATGAGGTAGTCGGTCAAGTCACGACCGGCCAAGTCCAAACGGAGGATGGCATGGGGAAGGGCATAACCTTCATAGATGGGCACGGTGTGAGAGACACCATCTCCGGAGTCCAAGACGATACCGGTGGTACGACCGGAAGCGTACAGGGACAGAACGGCCTGGATGGCGACGTACATGGCCGGGCTGTTGAACGTTTCGAACATGATCTGGGTCATCTTTTCACGGTTAGCCTTTGGGTTGAGGGGAGCCTCGGTGAGGAGGACTGGGTGTTCCTCGGGGGCCACACGCAATTCGTTGTAGAAGGTGTGGTGCCAGATCTTCTCCATATCATCCCAGTTGGTAATGATACCGTGCTCGATCGGGTATTTCAGAGTGAGGATACCTCTCTTGCTCTGGGCTTCGTCACCGACATAGCTGTCCTTTTGTCCCATACCGACCATCACACCCTGATGACGGGGACGACCGACGATCGAGGGGAAGACGGCGCGGGGAGCGTCGTCTCCGGCGAAACCGGCCTTGCACATACCGGATCCATTGTCCACAACGAGGGCTGCTACTTCGTCGTCGCACATGTTGCTGCTTTTTTAGTGTCTCTAAAATGAAAAATTTGATTGTGTCATTAATCTTGTACAATCTAGGAAACCGTACGATCTGAGTAGTCTTTAGTATCTATATTGAATTTATTTCGAGACTAATTTTGTACAATCGCAGGAAGCTTGTCGAATCTTATAGGTACTAATATCTACGTTGGATTAGCTTTGAGGTGCCTCCACTTTCCAATACTAGAATTTAAATATACTATATTTTATAATCTGTTTGTAATACTAGAAGTTAAATGACAGAATCTTCACAGAATCTACTTCTACGTCTTCTTAAAGCTATTGTTTCATTTTCGAGATTGAAATGTAAATCATTCCTCGAGACTTCAAGGCAGTTTAGATCGATTCGTCTGTTTAATTTGTCTGGTCTTTCGCAGTAAATTTTCCACTATGGAGTGTCTCTAAGATATCGAAAGTAGCGAACTACGATGGATCTCTCACTGTTACAATGTCGCTATTCGACTGACGATTTACAAGCTGCCGTTGGCAAACATTCTGTGGGCAAACTGGGTTATTTGTGTCCAGGACTAATCTCTTTCTAGACTTTCAAAAACTCTAAGAAACTTCTGTATATATAATCGTTGGAACGTCAAATGTTTACAGCATGGAAAAAAATAAATATTGAGAAAGATGAAATTTTTCGGTCCGGACTCAGGTTGCCCGCAATGGGTTTAGAACTTCTCGCACTGAACTCCAGAGAATGGATTCCCGCACCTATTCCCGCGTGCTAATTTTCTCGATCCTATTAATCGATCTGCTAGGAACACTTTGGTCACCACAGAAGCACAGATCACCCGGCGGATCGTGCTGCACTACACACTAGAATCTCTTCGTCTACCTGACGAAATGAAAGGAAAGAGAACGTGGAAGACTTGGTAGAATTACTAACCGTGGGGGTGAGTTGTGAATCGACGGGCGGCTGAGGCGCGGCTGAGGCTCGAAGGCGTCGCGACGCCAGATATAACATCCGCAGCGTACGCGACGCTACCGAAGATGGGCACGCGGGACGCCTCCAGGGCTGGCCAGCACCTCTGCCCACGCAAAAGCTTCGCGCGATGATGTCTGCGGATCAGACATGCTACGAACCAGGAAATCAGTATAGCCCAGATGTCGGAATCTCGGTAGAGGGTGGACAGCGATACGAATTTGGACGGCCCTGGCCGTCCGAGAACAGCGGTGAGAATTATGCTGCCTGCCTCCCACCGGCACTCCAACCTTACCCAAGAAGTAAAACATAATCTTGGCTAGAATTAGTTTTCACATTGATCTATCGGTATCTCGCTTTTTTCTCACGTTCCACCCATTCTCGGACAATTCTGCCGACCCTTTTCTTCTGTCTCGTACAATTAGGGCTCGGCTAATTCACAGGGACACGTGTTTAAATAGATACAAAGCATCATTTCGTTCGTGCCTTGTCAACTTTGCAATGTCAAATTTGAGTGAGCCGCATTGTCGTGGGTGAGTCGAAGGTGTACAATTTCACAATTCCAACCAGTTTCCCGATTTCTGAATTGCTTTATTAGGTGAGATTCATTTTCACAACAGGTGTCATAAAAATCGTATCATTCTTTTTTAAATTCAGATCGACCTTTATGGTTATTTAAATCCTCCGTTATTAATTTGATCAAGTTTCGTTACCAAAGCACTCGAAATTCTGACTGACTTTGCACCGTCGCCCTCAGAAGTTCTTCAACATTTTTAATTTACAACTATACTATGTTATTGTTACAGAATGTTCAATCAATCGTACGCCAATAAAGCCTTTATTTCAATTGTACTAGTTTAATCGAATTTTCGCATTGATTTTTCTTAACAAAATAATTTACTAATTACTATCGCGATCAAAGGTAAGTTTTTTTATATCTTCTACAAGTTTTTCTGCGTTGCAGGACGTCGCAAATAATAGAGAGCATAGTTGTTTATCGTGTTAAATTCGTGATGCTCGTCATTCCGATATCATGTACAAAAATATGCGTGTGGGATCACGGCGCATCATTATGTAAGACGACTGTCTCCCAAAATCGTTAATTTTCTTTTTTGATAGAAATTCCGTTGAACCCCTCATTTATTAACAATTTTGACCTTTCATTAAGAATACGTATATACATATACATAATATCGTAAAATTATTTCGACTGCCAAGTTTCTATCACAGATTTTCTGTCATTACATGGTGAGATTAATATTCCTTTTGTTTAACATTTTTTTTATTAGAGATTTCATATATTTCTAGTATTATTTATTTGCATTGGCGAGCTCACCTAATATCATCATAAAATCGGTTAGATTATATAAAAGAATGAGCGTATTTATAGTTCCCTGTGGCTTTCAGTTCAGAAACTTCAAACAAATAAACTTCGGCTGTAATATTTTCTGTTATATCTCGTAATGATTTGTACAGCGTACTCGCATTTTTATGCAAAAACTATTTATATAACAAGCATACTTTACTGCCACAAATAATTCCACCAGATAAACAAAATTTGTAATTACAGTAATATACACTAGATAAAATAAAAAATAGTACTGGATATAATAAAATATTCAATTTAAAAATACTGTTCAACCTTCATCCCATTGAAATGATTGAGGAAAGAAATGAATGTCTACGTAGTCAGACATTAGCCAGATATTTTATTTTGCAAAATCCGCAGTCTAATAATTACAATTTATGTGTTCCGACTTTATTGTGGTTTACATTGTGCTGGACATGTAAATGCATCTCTATGAAGCCCGGTAATATATGTTTCTAGAATTTATTGTGCTGCTAGTTGGGATTATACATTTCACTGCGTCTGGCACATACAGGGCCATTTCACTTACGACTTCAGCATCCACTACGTGCGACATGAGAGCTACAGTTAATGTACAATTGATAGCAGTATAAGGATTATACTTAAAATACGATCGCTATTTCTCATATAGCAGCTTAAAATTGTTAATTAATATTTTCGAATTTGAAATTCAAACTATTTATTTACTCGGAAAGCAACAGATTCCATACATATTAATGAGTTATTGACTGGGATTAAATATACCTGCCGTTCGTTTCCAAAATTATTGTTTCCTAAAATAATTCCAAATTAATTAAAATAATTTTGTTTCAGAATAACATATTTTCTTTGTGTGTAGCATACGTTACAAACATTATTAAGCTAACTTTTATCTTAAAATATATTGTATAAAAACTTTACTACACGTTATAATGAACTTTCTATTATTTTTATGACAAAAATGAGTAGGTGTAATTTAAAACAGTAAGAACATTAGAAGAATTTTAAAATACTATTATATTATTATTCTCAATTTATTAAACATATTAAGAAAGATAATAAATTCCTGTTTCACTCCAGTTTGGTGCAGGTAGAGAATTTTTATTTTGCACGAAGATTCGTTACGTCCAATAAATGAACAAAAGAAAATGTTGACCTCGACGTTTCAGCAAAAAATATCTCCTGTGACTGGTAAAATCAATTGTACGTAAAAATATGCGAATGAATAATCCTTTCACTATTTTAAGTGCGCTGCTTCAGATACGAACGGATCTTCTAAATTTGTAGCTGCACTCTTCCCGTGATTAAATCAACTCGAGGAGTCTGAGTTTATAAAAGCTGTAACTCATAGCCATTCGTGTTGAAGTGATTAACTTCAATGTAGTTTTTCTTACGGTTTGCCATTTTTTACAGTAACGCAAAGAAGTTATAATTTTGAACAAAGAAAAGATTGATTGGCGTTTCGCGTTTCTTTTTGTAATGATTTATTCGATCCAAACAAATGTTTCAACGGCTTCTCTCACACACAAAAACGGCCACCCCTTTTAAAAAGAAGGAAACGGGTTCTAAAAGAAAGTATGTTAATTGTGCTGGCGTCTGTTACAATATTTACAAGTTGGAGAGGTAATCGTCGAAGACATTTGGAACAGGTTTCACATCAGGTTATAGTTACATTGTTACTAAAATAGGCGTCAACAATAAAACGAATTCAAAATACCTGAGACTTCTGCGACATAATAACTTTATTTGCTTTTTTCTACGTGGAATTCCACTGGATTCGTGTCTTTTTCGTTCCATTGCTCACGAGATTTAAGCCTTCATTATTAAACATGAATGCACAATATATTATTTCTCAAATTGCAATGTGTCTATACTAGCAGAATACCTACTGAAAATATTATAATTCACTACTTTTTCTTGTCTATAAGATAAAATTATTTAAGACATAATATTCTTACTGGTTCGTTAGAATAGAATCACTACAATGAAGTTCATTTTATTGGTGAGAAATGATGGTTCAAAATAATAGAAACGAATGTAAATGTTCCAATAAAATTATATTACAATTTAAATTAGATTTAAAATAACACATAACACATGAAATTTATAGTTAATGAAAATAGGAGTCGTTCAAAAAAGAATTAGGGAATACAATCATAGATACAAAAAGATAAACGTATCAAAGAGAAAAAGTAGATTTATTATATTTATTTTTATACAACAATATTATTTATAGGATGAGGATAATATATTTATAGGATTATAGGACAATTTATTAATACTTTTGCTTGAGAAATTGAGTTTCTGTTTAATCCTGAGTTTTTTCGTATAGTCTACTAAGAATTAGGTCTGCATTGATATCTGCGCTCTAATAACTAGTGAAGGAACAAATATCTAGTGAGGTGAGACACCACTTTCTAACAATTCAACGCGTTACATTTACTGAATTTCTTGTCTTTGGACGAATCAATGCTGTGTACAATATTATTTCCATAATGAATAATAAACAGACTATTTTATTCCAAATCGTGGATATAAAGCACAAAAATCTCATTCTTTGCAATATATTTCTGTCCCTTTACTGTAGATTAGTTTCGTACATTACAGTTATAATTGTAGATTACAGCTATATTTCAATTGCGAACATGATAAATAAACAAACAAAGGAAGTGTAATATTAAATGTTACGTAACTGTAAAAACTCTAAAAAACTTTTATGCAAACGGATGGACTGACATAAAATGATTATCATGATTAATTCATTGTCTCTAAATTATACGGGTAACAACAGGTACGGTGAAACGAATTAATATTCGGACGCTCTAAAAAAGACGATAACTTTTTAAATATTGTACTATACGATTTGAACTTTTTTGGGAAGCTAGAGCAATTAGTTTACTAGTTCAAAAAAGTTCAAGTCGTATTGTACAATATTAAAAAAGTTATCGTTATTTTTAGAGCGTCCGAATATTAATCCGGTTCATCATATAATGTGGTACGTTAGTTTATAGTTTCTCGAAATAATTCAGATAATTTTATAAGAAAAACAAATATCTCATGAAGTCAAGAAGGAAATTTTTTACAAATTTTGCAGGTATTTGCTCACAAAACATACGCTCCAATTTCAACTGTTCAGCTAAACAGCAACAACACAAGTTTTCCCACCGATTAATTTACGATCACTTTAATTTTGCTCCGATCGATATGCCTAACGTAAGTCTGCAAGCTTCTATAATGAAATTGAAAAGTTAACATTAATATGGTTTGTTTTTCATATGTAAACAATGAATCTGATGTCCTGCATCAACCGATTCCGATGAAACTTTCACGGTGCATATAATTGACCCAGATCTACAAAACTTATCTTTTTAATTTTCGATATAGGTCCACATAAAAAAGTTGTTAAATGCAACTTTTAGTATTTTTTCTACAATTCCGACCAATTGCAATTTTTGAAAAAATTTCTTTTCCCATCCTGTAGCAAACTAATTGCTCTAGCTTTCCAAAAAAGTTCAAATCGTATAGTACAATATTGAAAAAGTTATCGTCTTTTTTAGAGCATCCGAATATCAATTTCACTGTATATTCACCCTGAAATGCTTCCTAGTAGCAGGCGAGCAGTCCCAAATGAAAATTTTTATTCAATTCTCGTAAGAAGAGCCCTTGAAGCGACCGCGAGCGTAGATGACGTCGATTCCCGTGGAATTAAGTACAAAACGCGGCGAAAAAGAAGCCGGAGGACGTTACGGTACGGTGTAACCAACAAGGACACTCGATCCTACGGATCAGGAATGTAAAACTGGCTCCAAGAAAGTGGCCGTCGAGTGGCGATTATTAATGCTAAACAACCAGGTCGTTAATATCTGTGTGGGATAAACGATACAAGAAAGAAAAGAGAACAAAATGTTGCAAGAGGCCTTCAGAAATGTGGACTTATCTATGTACAGTGGCCGGAATTAATATTCGGACGCTCTAAAAAAGACGATAACTTTTTTAATATTTTACTATACGATTTGATCTTTTTCGGGAAGCTAGAGCAATTAGTTTGCTACAGGATGTGAAAAGAAATTTTGTCAAAAATTGCAATTGATCGGAATTGTAGAAAAAAATAGTAAAAGTTGCAAAGAAGAACAAATTATAGTTACATGACATGTTTTCACAAGTTACGATGGATATCACCTGTAGATAATTAAAATTGATAACGATTCTAAATAGGTAAGATAATAAAAACATGCTCTAGTGTGTATAATTAAAATGAACATAACACAAGCGTTTCTCGGTCGCGGGTGTCGCAACGAGCGCTCGTGTGCCGGCGTATGTAGTATAGGATTGGCTATTTTCCAGCGCCGTTGTTCGCATAAATTATTTGCATAAAATCTGTTAATCGACTACTGCCAAATTCCGGCGTGTCGACAGCTTCACGCAGGTAGAAGGAATATTCGGCCGGGTGAAGCTCTCCTATCGCAATGCGACACGATGGAGGTGATAGAACGAGTCTGTCGAGTGGTTAATGTCCAGTTTGTTCAGAGCTGGGAAAACACTACTTGAACAGAGTGGGGACCCTGCATAAAAGTTAGCGTATCTCGCGGCACAAGATCACTCGGCGATCGACCGACAGTCTCGATCGCGCGGTTAACATTGGGCCCCGTGAAAGTTCTATTCCTTGATCGGCCGTGATCGTTCGCATCGTCAACAACTGTTCCAAGTTCCAATCGATTTCGTCCAGTTTTATCTGCGAAGATGCTGCTACGGCTGTGAGTAAAATCTGCGATAATGTGAATATTTTCCGTCGTCAAAGCACGTAGTTCGAGCTGTCACTCGTAACAGTGATTAGCCAACGATCAGGAAGTACTGAAATGTTTTCCCAATCGCTGCCGCGAAACCAGCGACCGATCCCGCGCGTCGTGTTGTTTCGTAACGTGAACGTCCTGTTGTCGCTACACTGTCAGAACCAAGCCTGAGCACATTTCAAATAAATAGTACTGGAAATTGTTATGGGAATGCCTTTGTTTAAGCGAGATCGTGATTTCAAGATTTATTTTATCTAATTTAATTTAGTTTATTTTACTCTATTCTTTTAGTTTATTCTTTATTCATTTCACATCTAAGGATATTTGAAGATATTTATTTATTGGGTTGCAACACACATTCGTTCGGTTGCGAATATAGACATATTCGAATTTCAGCGATCTAGTCAGAACTGCGGATTTTATTGTTGTTTTGTTGTATTGTTTTCACCCCTGTACATAAAATTACTGAAAAACCGAAAAAGTGTCTATGTATATTATATTTTATATTATACGATATAATTAATAATGTAATATAGAATATATTATATGAACATAGATATATATTATATATTATAAAATATACTATATGAACATAAATATATATTATAAATTATACAATATATAACATAAAATATATATTATATAATATATAACGTAAAATATATTACATACATATAATGTAAATATATCTTGACTATTTCAACTAATTATTTGGAACACAACCCACAGAAAATATTATTTCAATTAATGATTTTAATTCATGCGTAATAAATGGACACTTTTACTCGTGCAGGTAATACTAATAGATAAAATAAATCTTGAAGTATATCTTTTAAATAAAAGTATTTCAATTTACAGTATGGACATGTATTTACTTTACAAATTATTTCAAAACAAGATTAAGATAAGAGAAAAAATTATCAAACCTCTGTTAAATTGTAAGGTTCATTAGTGAATCAAATTCACAGTTTTCTTATATTATTGATGTGTCAGGTTTCACTTGCCACAACTGATATGATAATAGCAGTGTTGCTAGACCACTTCCTCGGCAAGTCGGAAGTTAACGTTTGTTTGCGCACTCTAGAATATTATATTTCTTGCAAATTTGTAATTTCAAACAACACAATTTCTTTTCTCTGATTACAAAGATGTCTTTCCATTTTTCTGATTTTCTTATAAAATTATCGAAACTAATAGAATGTAATAAAAAGTTCTGCAGAAGCAATATCAAATTTTCTTCTTATTTATCTACTATTTACTACTTTATCTATTTATCTATTATATTTCTTTCAATAGATAAATTGTTAAAAAGAGAAATATTTGTTTATACGTATAAATTAACAAGTAGCTACGCTTAATATATTTTGTACTTTTAATATAATTTTATATATTATTTATATATATTATATACATATATATTACTTTACAAACTTTGTTACTTTCGTTTCATCTAATAAGTTAATGATTACAGTAATTGAAAACCATTATTTATATAAATCTAAATAAATTATGTCACAATCTCTAATTCGTATATTCAATCGTTTGTTTGAATGAAAAGCATTGACAGTAATAATTAGTTAGGTATTAACTTATAGTTTATCTTGTAATACACATAAAACGTTCAAAAGGAGCTTCAATGTTAAATCTACTTAATAAATGTTTTATAATTATAGTTAATTAGGAAACTAACAATTATAATTATAGTAAAATTAAATAAATTAAATAAATAATTTTATAATTATAGTTAATATTTTAATGGTGATTATTTCTTCATTAAGAAATAATAACTCAATGGTGGGATACAAATGTATAGTATGTGTTAAAAATGAAAAATTTTATTTCCGAAAGCTAACTTTCATTGAAAAACATAAATAATCATGCTTTAATCATTACAAATGGTTCGATAAAAACGAATTGTTATTAAGCAATTCGAATGTAATATCTGAAATGAGCATATAGCCGTGTGCTATGTTTTCTACATTAGTGATGGATGTTCAGCTGTGCCATCACTAGCACACACTTCCAGTATTATAAATTACAAGCAGTTATAATTTGAAGAATGAAGTAAGACATAGTTTGTAATGAAAACAAAACTCTCTAATGGATCCACAAGTCATAATGACAACGTATGTTGATTAATTGGTTAATGTGTCGAACGATACGATTGCTATCATTTAATTAACGCCGAGACGATATCACTTACTCTATCTGAGACATTATTATTATTATGTTTGTATGTACACATGTAGTAGAATCTCCGTAAAAATCTTTAACTTTTTGAAATTGTAACTAGACATTTGAAACCAAAAATGTGGAAAAATTGTGCATTTGTAAAATACTGTAATTTACAAAATTCATTAATGATAACTTGCAGCACTGTTTAATACATATACAATATTATATTACATTAAAATATGGTATATAGACAATATAACTTCTTGAGATTTTAAACAACTCTAAAATACTTTATCATAATGTATTTAATACAAATTTAGCAATATCTAT
Source organism: Lasioglossum marginatum (assembly GCA_028455795.1). Classification (NCBI taxonomy): domain Eukaryota; kingdom Metazoa; phylum Arthropoda; class Insecta; order Hymenoptera; family Halictidae; genus Lasioglossum; species Lasioglossum marginatum. The sequence continues at coordinate 3,008,338 of CM052246.1, forward strand.
TAATTTAAAATGTATCTACACTTAAAATATGCAAGTCATAAAATAGTGATTGTTTGGAAATCAACTAACATGTCAATATACTACTGATAGATAACATTCAAGTACCTCCGCGATATTATTGTATAATTATATCGGATAAAGTAACAAAATCGTATGGGAATCGTATCGGATATTGGACATATCAAAATATCAAATTGCAAAGTGCAAATATTGTCGAATGTTTCCATTATAGTTACAGTTATACGTTATCATTTTCATTTCGCAGAGCACCAGTCACTGAGCAATTAGATAAATGTTTTTCTATCTTGGTTTTTACGAAATATGATCGGTTTTGAAAATGAAAGATTGCATAAGTGTTGGCACTCCAATTATGGACGTACATGAGTAATCTAAATCAAAGTGTAGTATGCATATTTATTATTATTGTGTGTAAGTTCAACATGCGATAGAAGAAAAATTTCCATTTCTAAATGAGTGCAAGGGGACTTTGACTTTTAAAAATTCAAGAGCTGATTTCTAATTACTAGACTGTGAATCCTTATGCCTTTAGGACACGTATAAAGAGTCCAAAGTAATATGCATATTATTGATAAAAATAATGATTAATTTGTTCCATTTTTACTAGGAGAACTCTTCTTTTAATTGCGTTTGTTTATAGTCACATCAACTTTTAAGTAATTAACGACTTCAATTTAACAAATTATTTTAACCAATTGAAACATTTTTAATTCAGTGTCCAATAGTAATTCTTAAAACATATTATGGTTCAATTTAATGTCTTTCGCGATTAAAGAAATTCCTTTTCCTTGATTAAAGTCCCCTACGAAGATAGAAATATCTTGAGTCTACTAATTACTGCGATTAGACCTAAAGAATTTATTTAATTTTCAACCTATCGCTACTAATAATTATTATTTGAATGTTTACTATTCTTTTTTCATTATCCCCATTGCGTTCCTGTACTGCGCAGACGCTCATTATAACCACTCATCATATAATTTAACTCTGTCATTGCCATGGGTACGCTGCACACGATAAACGTAGTTTATCAATTGAATGCGCAATTACACAAGCTTTATACACACAAGCAGACTGCGGAGTAAACGATTCGGCAAATTTCACTTTACCTTTCGGTTCCACGTGTTCATTAATTCTCCTAATCTTTCCATCAGAAAGAAATTTCCCACTCTTTTACAAGAATGTACAAAGGTCATGACTAAATGTTAAGAGAATTACCATTTGTTAATTTACAACTTAATCATTTTCTTGGATTATTATATATAATATATATTAATATATTTCTGCTTTTTACAATCGACTTAGACAATTTTTATTTTGCACAAAAATCCACAGTTTAATTATTAATTACATACTTATAAGTCTTTCTCAATAATAGATGGTCCCCTGATGTGTTACTTAACAGTGATACATACCAAATTTTATGGCTAGATTTGTATGCATTTATGGTATTTTTAAATTTGTGAAGTTCAAGAAAGCAGTTAGATTAATAAACATTAGTGTCATAATTACTGTATTTCTATCTTATAAATAAATTCTCCCTTTACATTGCTGTACCTAGTTTATGAGAGTGCAAATTTGTGCTAAATACTTTTCTAGATCAGTGCTCGCAAGAAACGCACCGAGACTCTGCGGAAAACATGAGAAAATGGTATGCCCATCGATGCAGCCGTATCGGACGAATGCGGTATGAAAAACTATCGAATCGTTGGACGAAAGCTGCTGCATTCGACCTCGTGACTATTTGATAGTCTGATTTTATTCGCGGTCGTATATCAGTGACGAAGGACAAGCATTCATGAACGATCAATTTAAAAATTCTATGTAGATTATGCTGCTTCCGTTTTTACGTGTGATAACGGAACGACTGCTACCCTTAGCGAAAAGTATTCGATCAAACAAATCAAGTGTCTATCGTTATCATTAGACAGCGGATCTTTATGCAAAATAAAAATGTTTTATAAAAATGATTTACAACAAACTAGAGTGAAATAGAAATTTGTGTTTAATAAGTTGAAAATAATATATGTAACAATAGTTTTAAATTCTTCTAATGTTTTTGCTGTTTTAAATCTATATACTGTCTAATTATTATCATAAGGTATTACTATCATAAGTATCGTAATAAATAAACGAAATAATCACAAGAAACATATTAACTAACACAAATCTTCACCAACCTACACAAGCTTGATGATCACATTCCTAGCAATTTGAAAATTAAATCCAATCTTCATTATTATTCTGTAAACAAATTACGTAAGTAGTTTCCTTAGAGGCATTCTAACGAATGCCTTCCATGATCTTTTCATTATGTTACATTTGTTCAACAAAATGCTAGTGTCCAGTGTTAGGCGAATTTCTCCTAGTTAGTATCATATAAATCTTAATTTCTTACAATTGGTTTTACTACATAATTTGCTTCGAAATTTTAATTTTATTTGAATTTGTTTGTTGTCTTGCAGACTGCTGGTAGCAGCTTTCGTGACTCTGGCGTGGGGAATACCAGCTCCCGAAGATGCCAAGGAGACCGAGATTGCTGAAGATTCCGAAGCCCTAACGAAAAGGGCAGTCAAGTTCCTCGACAGGGTCGACCATCAGCACTCCGAATGGAGCAATAAACAATCACTTGCAGAATGGGAGTACGCGTCCAATTTGACTCCAGAGAATCTGGAGAAAAAATTGAACGTGTCTTCGGAGGCAGCAAAAGTGCAAAAGGCCATTTGGAAAGAAGTGAACGCGTTCCCTTGGAAGGAGCTGAAAGACGAAAAACTTAAGAGACAATTCTCGAAACTCAGCGTTCTCGGCACCGCGGCTCTTCCAGAAGATGTAATGAACTGATTACTAGATCACAAATGTTTCTGCCAATTTACTTATATATTTATAAACTACAGATTTAGAGAAATTCGAATTAAATCAGTTTAACACTAAACCTACCACGAGGGGTCAAATGACCCATTTTAGATTTTTTATTTGACAATTATTAAGATTGTAAAGGTATTTTATATTATATATTATTTTATATTATAGTAAAAATTGCACCAAATTTTTTGTATAAATTTTTTATGTAAATAAATTTAATCTTGTTATTTTTATAATACCATACGCATTAGTCACTTTTGATGGTCGGTAGGTTTAGTGTTAAATTAAGCTGACATTTCGCTAGAGTACGAATAAAATAGCATTGCAATTTATTTTATTATGAAATTAACATCGAATCAAAATTTCGATTCAAACTTGAATGAATACCCTTCGATATCGTAAATAATAGTAATATTACTGCGTTACTAGACTGTGGATTTTTATGCAAAATATAAATTGTCTGTGTTAATTGCAAGCTACATAAGAGCTACATATATATTTATTTATTTTTTAAATCATTTTAACGAGTTGGAAATAATACAACAGTCTTTTTCTTGAATATTTTTATTCTTTTGCACTTCATCTGCAAATTTTTATGATAAATCCAGTAATATGAAAGCAAATGTGAAAGTATAATAAAATGAAATGTAAAACTAAAGACAGTTTTAATACTATCATATCTTGTATAACGATGTATAACATCAGTCTATTAATTACTGATAGATTTAATGGACTAATTTCAATTCATTTGTTACAGCTCTACCAAGAATACGAGAAAACTATCAGCGAAATGGAAAACATATATAGTACCGCGAAAATCTGCGATTTCAAGAATAAAAAGAAGTGCGATCTTGCTCTGGAACCCGAGCTTACGGAACGTTTAATGAACAGCCGTGATCCTGAAGAATTGAAGTACATTTGGGTTGAATGGAGGAAAGCAACAGGTGAAAAAGTGAAGCCGCTGTACAAGAGGTACGTCGAGTTGAGTAATATGGCTGCTAGATTGAACAACTTCACCGATAATGCAGCCTATTGGATGAAAGATTACGAGGCAGGTGATTTCCAAGAACAAATTGGTAAATATTACATCAAAATATACATACGTATAACTAGAATGTGGATTTTATATATTTACGACGAAAATGAGTCGGTGAAACATAGAATAATGTAGAGATCGGACGAGCTTTAGAATGCATGAATTGAAAATGGAAATAAATTTGTATTTAATACCTGTTTATTGTGGCTGATAGGATCAGCAATCTACACATTACTTCTAATTTATAATTCTTCATTACTTTATGCAGACGGCTATAACACCAGATTAATTTTTTGAATGATTCAATCTTTCAGAAAAACTGTGGCAGGAACTGAGACCTTTTTATTTGCAATTGCACGCGTACGTCCGACGAGAACTTCGAAAGAAATATGGTGACGACATCGTTCCCAAAGATGGTCCGATTCCAGCGCATTTATTGGGCAATATGTGGGCACAAACTTGGTCTAACATTGCAGACTTCACGATTCCATATCCAGGCAAACAATTGCCAGATGCCACCAAGGCTATGGTTGAACAAGGTTTGTTGATAATAAAGTAGTTATTATTCTCGTAATGTCTGACAAAAATAATCTAAACGCACTAGAAAAACTGATCGATATTTTAAACATTTATTCATTTTGCTCTATAGAAGAAATTTATACAGAATCCATTGTGATTGTAAACGTGGCGTTTATGAAGCAATGGAGCGTAATATGAATCAATACGTAACACTAAGATTCATAGAAGAATCATTTATGTTTACTTAGGATACGATGCATCGAAAATCTTCCGAGTTGCTGAAGACTTTTTCACTTCAATAAACCTGACTGCTATGCCCGACTTGTTCTGGGAACGGTCAATTCTAGAAAAACAGAAGGATCGTGAGATGATTTGTCATGCAAGCGCTTGGGACTTTTATGACGGCAAAGATTTTAGAATTAAACAGTGCACAAGGATAAACATGGAGGACCTACTGACTGCCCATCACGAAATGGGACATATTGAATATTATCTTCAATATAAAAATCAACCCACTGTCTTCAAGGAAGGTGCTAATCCAGGATTCCATGAAGCTGTCGGTGATGTTATAGCTCTCAGCGCATCAACCCTAAGTCACCTGAAGAGTATCAAGTAAGTAAAGGATTTTATATAGTTTCCATAATATTAACTGAAACGTACACTAATTAAACTATACACACCATATCTATTTAACTAAAACATAATTTTACATTTTACACGGACGCCCACGTAGCTTCGGCATTTCTTCGAATAAACAAAAAGAAAGAGTGTTGCTCAAGAACAACACTCTCTTGCCACAGGGAAAGCCGCGGTTTACAAAACCTGGGACAGTTAGGAGCCCAATTTTTAATTCTTTACTTCCTTTTCACTTCTCGTCCTGAAGCGGCTAGCTACGGTTTTGTCTCTATTAATTTCCTTCTTCAAGCGTGTCCTCATTAAACTATATATATTTAATTGGATATGTGTATAAAACTTTATGTTTATATTTTAGTTTGTTGAGCAATGATGCAAACGACAAAGAGGCCGACCTCAACAATCTGTACTTGAAAGGTCTTGATAAAATTGTCTTTCTGCCTTTCGCATATATGATGGACAAATGGCGATGGAACGTATTCCAAGGAGAAGTTACAGCAGACAATTACAATTGCAACTGGTTAGTAGATACATACTCTAGACGATATCAACTTATTGATAAATAAGAAGTAATCTTATAATCCTCTCCTTAATGTTTAGGTGGGATCTTATTGAAAGCTTCCAAGGTATCGAAGCACCGGTAGATCGATCGGAAGACGACTTTGATGCTGGCGCGAAATACCACATAATAGCTGATGTAGAATACATTAGATATTATGTGAGTTTCATTGTGCAATTCCAGTTCCATAAGGCACTTTGTATAGAAGCAAAACAATACGATCCAAAGAATCCAGACTCAAAACCATTGCACCAATGTGACATTTACAACAATAAAGCAGCAGGAAACTTGTTGAAGTAAGTATAAAATCTTAAAAGTATGTAAGAAACTCGTTAACACGTATATATGTATATATCTATCTACACGGTCAACATCTACAATTTCACAGTTTACTTAAAGATAATCAAATTAATTTTATACACTTTGCTGCTTAAAGTCATAGTACACAGCATAATATATTGTCTGCAGACTTTCCTTAATAGGAAAGGTAAGCTGCGAAGCAAATGCTGGTAGCGAACGTATGAAAATACTGACAGATTATTGTTGACAGTTGACAGACGCCACTAAAGTAATACATAGTATAACTTTATGTTACCTGTTTTTGTGATTCAGATCAATGTTGGAATTGGGTTCCTCTATGCCTTGGCAAGATGCGATGGAAAAGATCACTGGCCAAAGGAACATGGATACCACTGGACTCTTGGATTACTTCAAGCCATTAACAGATTGGCTCACCGAGGAAAACAAGAAAACTAACGAGTACATCGGTTGGAAACCCAGAACAAAACGTATGTATTCTCACGATATTTATTTGTAGACGTACATCAAATATAAAAATTTAAATTCAAATTATTCACGACGCGATGTGCTAGATTAACGTTCTCTTTACTTGTTCTAGAATGCGTACAAACCAGATCAGAACTTCCAGTTCCTGATTCGACTGAAACAATTGAAGCTATTGAGAACTAGGAGCATTTGAAACATTTTATACATATATTATTAAGTATTATCATTCCAAACAAAAAATGTTTGTGCTCGAGAACACAAGGCAGTCGGAAATATAATTTCTGACGTTTCGTGTGCGATAAATAACTTAATTACGCGAGTGAAACAAATTTAATGACAAACACAATGCATTACGAAATATGATCTTCATTCCCTTTTATTGAATAAAACTCACATTCCAAGTTTACAGTGTTATTTTGCCTTCCCGCGACCTCGTCCGCGTTTACTGGTCGAGGGCTTGTCGCTACTTTTACCTTTCGTTACAGTCTTCTCTGTACTTTTACCCTTTGATTCTGTTTTCTTATTCGTGCTAGCTTTCTTTGCCTAGAAATATATCGTAAATGGTAGGTGAGAATTATTTTTCGTTAAGCTTCAGTAATACGCTGTAACGTTAATTTGCCCTCAAAGAACATACCTTAATCATTTTGTCAGTTTCTACATTATCATCATCGGAATTCTCCTCCCCCGAATCTCCATCTTCTAAGTAATCATTTCCCTCTTTACTCTGTGTGGTTTTCTTTTTTGATACGCCACTGACTGCATACGGCACAGACGCAGAACTTTTATTGTATGACCTTGTAAAGGCTGCTTTTACCTATAACACAAGATTTTATTTGATATTGTTGCACGCTTTAATATCGTTCAATCGAATCTAATAATAATTTAAACTGACCTTGCTATCAATAACTTGCATAGGATCACGATCACCGGGCCACAAAGAAATTTCTATTAAAGAATCTAAATCCTCCCTAACGACACCAAAAATTATACAAATATTGGTAACGATACAAATATTTCATATTACTCAAAAATCGAATATTTCTATCTATGTTCGTATTATTACTATTCATAAATAAAATTAACCTGAGTAAGTGGTAATGATTCATAACATCTACTGCTGCATTTACCCCTTCACTACCATCAATTACCAATGGTCTAACTATAGCATCCCTGATAGGTTTAATATAGTCCAAAATTATAGCCTCTTTACTTGCGCCAGTAGCTAAGCGTGTATGCACGGTAATCTCTTGCATTAATCTACAATATAATTAAATCGTTACATAAATGGTATAAGGGGCATAATATATTACATAAAGAGGACACGTATACATATAAATATATTACCTATCAAATTTACCAGATTTTGAGTTACGTCCAAGCCATGCTGGGAAATTAATTTGACCAGCAACACGACCAGACATTACTGTTCCAGGTATGACGGAAGAATAACAAGCTTGCATAGGCAAGAGAGACCATGATCCATTACTTCTTATTGATTTCTCAACTATATCTCCCATTGCTAAACTTTCAGAAGTTTTAGCTACTTTTTCCAACAGTTTATCTCTGTACAAAAATAAGACAATAAATATAATAACTTGCACTGGAAAGAAGATTTCATCAAAGAAGATTTTGTAAAACTATGTCTTTTATAAAATATTTAAACTATGTATCTTGTTATATTGTGTAATTGTTTTTCGTAACAATTCTCCCCATTTTAAATCGTACATGAAATAGAATTAATTCTAATTTTATTGAGAAAAGATGATTCTTATACCGAATACTTTATACATACCTTGGTCCATCCGGTGCGACTGCCAAATAATTTTCTTGCACAAACAATGGCGCTATATTATAATCGTGGAAAAACAGGTCACTTTTATCATGAATGTTCATATTTTTGTGGTCTTCAGCAGAAAATACTTTTTTAACAACGTCCCAAGGCCCCAGTTTCAAATCTTTGTTTATATGTTTCTTCTGAGATTTTTCTTGAGTGCCAGTATTTCCAACAAACAGAGCTAAATGATTTATTACTTGTCGTATATCTTGATTAGTCGATTCAATTAAACGATCCAAATCTTCTGTTGAAATATTAATGTTTTCTTTGAAGCATATCGATTTCATTGCTCCCTGTAGAACAAATTACTTTTAATAAAAAATGTACCATGAAAAAATAAGCTAAATATTTGTATTTAAGGCTGCTTTGTTTTACCCTAATCTGTTCTAATCTAGGCTTCGGAAATCGAAGGTCGAAAATGTAATTGGAGAGTGTTCTCATCTTCGTGTTATTCCGATCATTACAAATACAAACAATTGGTACATCAGTTGATTTAATTAAACTGATTAATTCCTGTAAACCACCGCGATCTTCGTTACCAGCCATGCCGTCAACCTCGTCCATTAACAACACGTGTTTTGATGTTGATTTAATTTTATTATCTGTAATATATGGCATTTTAAAGTCTTGCTTAGCATTACTATATATATATAGTAATATATATATATATATATGGATATATGTACCTATAAAATAGTCCTTTAATGTGGTGTTCGATAAAAGTTCAGATACACTCTCTTGTAAAAGTTTCTTGCTTCTAGTATCGGATGCATTAAATTCTATAAGATCAAAACCTAATTCATCACAAACAACTTGAACAGTTGTAGTCTTTCCTATTCCAGGTGGTCCAGATAATAGAGCAGCTTTGAAGAAAGCTCCATCATCATTCTTGGCCCATGGACCTAACACGAATAAAAAAAATACATTGCTGTAAATATAATTACTATTATATAAGTAAAATTAAAAGTATTATTAAATTGTTATCTCTTAAATATTGAAACATACTAGGTTTAATATGTTTTACTTGACTACTTCGATTTTTATGCCAGTTATTTAACCATTTATGTAATTTCTTTGCATTGCTTTTGTCTCCCTGTTGACCTAAAATCTGCTTCATAGCTTTAGGTCTATATTTCTCAACCAATGCCTGTACTGGTCCACTCCTATTAATCTGTAAATGCGTATAAACTTAGAATCTCGTAAAATTGTAACAGCTCAATTCGTACTTGAGTAATGAATCTTACATCTTGTAACGAGTCTGGTTTTGTTTGTAGATTTTTAATACTCTTCACGTCCTTTTTGTCATCTTTAACCGGCGACTTTACAATTGCTTTTTTTATCGCGTCTTCATCATCGTGTATCTTCTCTGTAACTTCGCCTCTATCTTCTTTCTTATGTGGTGATTGTAATTTTTCTGTTTCTCGATGTAATGTAGTTTTTGCTCTTTTCGATGGTGGAGGAGACGTATCATTCGACTCTATGGATTTCCGTTTCATTCTATCTTTTGATTTTGTACGAGACTCTTTGATATTTTGAACTTGACCCGATTTTCTCGTTCGAATCATATCTAATAGATCGTCTTCCGATATTTGTTTTATGTTCAGACTATTTGCCTAAAGCCAAATGTGCACACGAGAATATAAATTGTAATATACAATATTTACATAAAATATCGGTAATATTTAATAAGTAATATTACCTTAGATATTTTTGCAGGACCAGCCTCATCACCAACTATAACATAATCAGTTTTACTTGATACTTGCTGTAAAAGTCGTCCACCATATTTTTTAATAAGTTCTTCAGCTTCTTCTCTTTCTAGAGATTCCAAAACACCAGTAATTAAAAAACTTAACCCAGCAAGACAATATTCAGCGCCCTAAAATAGTCAATAAGCATAAGCATCAAGTCAAATTTACAGTGAGGAGCAAAAGTGAACCAATGAATTTTGGTTTTTGGGAAAAATTGAGTCAGAAATAAAATACTGTAACTCTAGTAAATTAAAAATATAATAAAATTATAATGTAAAATCATGTGACCCTTAAGTTTATTGTGATCCCGTTTTAATAAACACGTAAACAATGATGTTCTGGAAAAATGATTTCATTGGTTCAATTTTGTTCCTCACTACAATTAAAGAAAACCAATATTCATTTTATAGAATGATTTACCTACAAACCATGATAGAAATCATTCGTTTTAAAAACCACTAAGGAACTTTTCTTCTAAATGAATCCACTATCTATTTTTTATAACTCTAGATATTTTATATAGGATTTAATAGAGATTACTCCAAATATTTTCATACAACCAATACTAGAATGAAAAACAAAACCAAAATTTGTGCAATATATCTATATATTTATATTTGTACTATATATAATCCACAAAGTAAAATACTTGTATAGTTAAAAGAGAATGTTACTATTTTATATAGTGCCTGAACTGAGCGAGTTATATAAAGGCTTTCACTCACTTAATAGCACCGCACATGAACGATACTAGACCAACATTAATGTGCTACATTATTATATATAATTCACCTATCCCCAACAGCACAGCATCGATATTCCCCTTTTTCTTTCTTTTGATATGAACGAATGTGTTGACGTTGGACCAGTGCTGTTCATATGCGGTGCTGTTAAGTGAGCAACAACCTTAAACGATTGCAATTCCATATTCATATACATACTTCGGGAATTTCTTTTGAACCTGGATTCCTTGCTCCTCCCCTCTGAAGATATTTTTGATACATGGCACTGCCCTGCTTTCTTTTTTCAGCTCTTTTTTCATACTGATCCAAGACTTCTACCTTTTCCGGAGATTTCTTCTTTGGTTGCTCTATTTCCACTTTATAAATGCTTGATTTTGCTTTGGAAGTATTTTTTGCATGCTTTGATTTACCATTAAGCTTAGAATCCTTCTGTTCTGTATCATCGCTTGTACTGTTATTTGAATGTTTCTTAGTTTTATCTTCATGTTTTTTATTATTTAGGTCAACATCCTCTTTAATTTCACTTTTATTTTTAACTGGTCTTGTCTTCCCTTCATCATTTTCAAAACTGCTTTTAGGCGAATCATTCTTTCGAAGAACGGTATCTATAAATTAGAAATAGCTGTGGTTTCATATTTTCTTAGATATTGCACATACCATATTTGCGTTAGTACCTTTGCTAGATTTAGTCTCTTCTAAATATTTTTGCTCAATATCAGATGTATCTAACTGGCTTAAAGTTGCTTCAAAGTCAACATCATTATGGCTTGCAGCTTCCTATAAAATTAAGCAGATACTACAACAAAATTCTATCATACTATATGAAAACAAAGCTCAAGAAGTATTCACATTTAAAACCCCAAAACATATCAAATGATTGCGTTAGTTCGTACAAATTTTAATTTAAATTTTGAAGAATACAGCTTTATTAATCAATTATGTAGTCACCATTCTTTTCTACAATTAGCACGAACTTATGCAATCATCTAATATATGTACCAAATTAACACGACACTGTCTGCATTGCACAAATTTTTAGTTTCTCTATGTTTCTCTGTTTTTATGCAAAAATTAGTCATTGAACTAGAAGATGTAAACAATGATTACTATAGAAATGACCAATTGCACCACTATGTCTCTGCTTTTTTATATAGGATTTGTGAACATATGAATAATATTATTTGTAATATAAAAGAATATGATTATTTTAATATGTACCTTTTTCTGCAACTTTTTCGATATTTTTGGAGCTTCTTGCCTATTTATTGGTTTTTTACTGAAAATATCACGAGGAGAAACTATTTTCTTTCGTTTTGCTTCTTCGTCCGAGTCAATCATAATTACAGTCTTCTCTAATGTTTTCCTTTTCTATAAGAATATAAAATTGTTATAATTATGACATATAAAATATAAATTTAAAAAATTAGGCTATGATAAGAAAAAACATCAATACCTTGGACCGCTTAATAGGCGATTGTATTTTCTTGTCATCCTCATCAGAGGAAATTATTCGCCTTTTCGTAGATTTTGTGGGAGTGACACTAGAATTGGTTTTAGCGCTTTGAAAATAAGATCGTATATCCTATAAATAATAACAAAAGTCACATAAATAATAACAAAAATCACAATTGGTCTATCGGCAAAGATTTTCAAAATATGAACCGCAAATCCCGACAAACCTAACCAAATTTGCCAATAACATTCGATCGCATAATATAAACTTACCCTCGGCATATTTTAAATTTGCATAAATCTATCAGGTTCCCTATATTTAAAACGAGTTGCCGATATTTTATTAAGGAAATGTTGATGTATAAATTACAGATGTTTCGTGGATTGGATTCACATGACACAAAGCTTCGACGTCAATTGCATAATTGCGTTACTCTCAGACCATCTCAGACTGTCTCAGACCATGGACCAATCTCAGACCTCAGACCTCAGACGCAATAGCAAACATCAAACGCAATTTCAAACTGAACAATTTATTAGAATCTGAATTTTGTACAAGTGAAGTACATAATATATGTAAGTAATTTACTACCAAAAGCTATAAAGGAAAAGTTACTTGGGAACTTCTATAAGTAAATATATATAGGTATGTGCCGGGTATTCTTGTAGCGTCGCCAATTTATTTACATATATGAATCTTACAGCACGAATGTCTACCAAACTGTCAAATTCGAGATGGCACCACAAACAAGGAACAACACGTGTTTGACGAAGAATTCGTCGAATTCTTTTTCAAATAATTCATGCAAAAACACCGGTGTACACACGGTGACAGCTTAAGGGTTGTTTGGCGGCAGCTGAGGTGTGTGCAGGAAAGCAAAAACGAACGAGAACGTTTGGTTCTGAGCCGGCTAGAGGCCTCGTCAGATTTTATATCAAGGAGTAAAGTATAACCTCCAAAATGGTGAAGGAACAATTTAGAGAAACAGACGTAGCCCGTAAAATGTACGTATATATTTAAATGCATTACAGAAATATATTTTCAATTTTTTAATATGAATTCTACTTTTAACAAATATAATATAATTTTCATAATGTATTCCTACTTAAAATTTGTATAATGTTGCTTACATTCAATTCCCGAAATGCTCCAATAAGAAATATATTTTCGGAGTTGTACATTAATGATTATTGCCATCTTCAAATTCATTTTCTTATGCATCTTTACGATAACCTAAATATTGTTTCTGTTTCTGGAAACAGTACTAAATAGTACTCCTTCATAGAGTACTTTCATGTTTCCTTATCACATTAAGTTATTAATGCTATCAAAAAATATTTATTCTCTAAGTGCATTCGTTCATGACTAAATATCTTGTTATTAAACATGTCATATATTTTCATGGGAATGACAAGTTTAATTATTGTACATGATGTTTGACTACACGTGTCACATATTTTAATGGACAATTTTACAAGCTATTCTAGAACTAAATACAAGCTGATAAGACTTAAGGCAGTAGACTCGTTTCTAGAATTGCAAGGATACGGGATGCGCATTCTCATTTATCGATAATACAAAGATGAGATTTTTTGGTAGTCAAAAGCGCTAGATGAAAGATCAGTCTAGGCCACAATCGTCCTAGAAAGTCCTATTTTTACATTTATGAGGTGTAATTTGCATTATTCGGCAGAATATAACTGTCACAGCTTTATGAAAATAGCTACATGCACAGTTGTATGCTTCCAAATAATGCAAATTACGCCTCGTAAACGAGATAATTAGGACTTTTCGGCCTAGATCGATCTTCTATCTAGTGTCTTTGACTACTAAAAAATGAGAACGCACATGCCATACCCTTGCAATCCTGGAAAAACGGGTCTATTCCCTTAATGATTCAGATCTACTAATAGAGAACCAGTTATTTGTACCTCTCTCCTGCATGGTAGATCATTATCTGTATCGCTTCTGACGGACTAATTGGTAATAACTTGAAAACAAACATGGATCATCAAAATCTCCTGTTGACTTTGTCTTACTTAGATAATTTTATAGAGTCACCTGTTAACATGCTCCATGGTCCTACTAATCTTGAACTTTCCATTTAAGCCATGGTAAGTTTAAGGCCAAAAAATATATTAGCATCAAAATTAATTTTTTACAGATTCATTGTATCATGAAATAGTTGATGATAATGTATGTATAAAAGTGAAGTAAAAATAACTCTGCACAGAACGTGTTAAAATATTTGACGCATATAGTTGAACATCCTGTATAGGATTAGAAAACTAAAATTTAATCTGTTTCATTAATATTTATAAGTTCCAGTATTTTGTGTATCATTTTAAACTATAACTTCTATTTTTATCAGTTCCCATGTATCCTTTGGAGTGGACAGTCGCCACAACATGGAAAGGCAGGCTCATATGCATGTTGTGGCAAAGAATTTATATAATCAGGATGTCGAACATACTCCAGTTCCCTATGGTGTACTTGATAGAAGAATGGTATTGTTAATTTCTTCATTTCTTCATCTATTCTTGACCTATTCTTCTGAAATCATATATACGTTTGTGATGTAAATTTTCAGGGTACTTGCAATAATACAACAAATTGTGTATCATGCGGCAAAACTCTGAACGAATGTATTGGACATTTCGGTTACATCGATTTGGAATTGCCAGTTTTCCATGTTGGTTATTTTAGAGCAGTCATTGGGATTCTACAAACAATTTGTAAAGTAATATATCGTCGATTTCATATTTATCTCTATCATCTAATGTTAATCGTAACACTAATCGTAATATTTGAATTTGTAGAATTGTTCCCATGTTATGCTATCTCAAGCTGACAAAAAGCGTTTCTTAGCCAGAGCTTTAAATCCAAATTTAGGATATTTGTCTCGTAAAGCTTTACGCAAGCAAATATTGGATAAGGCCAAGAAAACTACTGTTTGTCAAAATTGTAAAGATCTTAACGGGACAGTTAAAAAAGCTGGTTTACTTAAAATAGTTCATGAAAAGTATAAAGCAAAAAAGAAAGTAGATGTTGTTGTTCAAGAAAAATTAGCAGAGTATAATAATGTACTCAAGGATAATAAAGCCTTAGAAGGAGTACTTCAAAGTGGATTGATTAACGTCTTAAATCCATTAGAGGTAAATAGTATTGTGTCCTTATTATTCTAAATATAGTTATTCTTTAATCTGCTTTAGACATTTTTATTTTTATTGTAACACTTTCAACTGTATTTTGATTTTTAGGTTCAAAGTATCCTGGAAAAGATACCGGAAAGTGACATTCCCTTGCTACTGATGAATGCAGACTGTGCATTGCCAAAAGATTTGATACTAACAAGAATTCCTGTGCCCCCAATTTGTATTAGACCCAGTGTTGTATCAGATTTGAAAGCAGGTACAACCGAAGATCACCTAACAATGAAATTATCTGAAATAGTTTTTATCAATGATGTTATTCAAAAACATAGACAAAGCGGTGCCAAAGTACAAATGTACAGCGAAGATTGGGAATTTCTTCAGTTACATTGTGCTCTTTATATAAATAGCGAAATGTCTGGTATACCGCTTAACATGCAAGTGAGTTTTTAGGAAATAAAAATGAAGTAGTTTATTTATTGGCTGGAAAAGTTGTTTACACAGTATCCAAATATATTTCAGCCAAAAAAATCTGGAAGGGGATTGGTTCAAAGATTGAAAGGAAAGCAGGGTCGATTTCGTGGTAATTTATCTGGTAAACGTGTCGATTTCTCTAGTCGTACTGTCATTTCGCCTGATCCTAATCTCAGAATTGAACAAGTAAGCTTCGATTTATAAATTTGTATATTAGTTTTTGTGCTTGAAGATAAGTAATAATATGATATTCATTAGGTTGGCGTGCCTATTCATGTTGCAAAAATTTTAACATATCCAGAAAAAGTAAATCCATCAAATATAGAGTTAATGCGAAAATTAGTGAAAAATGGTCCGGATGTACATCCAGGTGCGAATTTTATACAGCAAGGAAAAACTCAATTCAGAAAATACTTAAGATATGGTAATCGACA
This sequence comes from Lasioglossum marginatum, assembly GCA_028455795.1. NCBI lineage: Eukaryota > Metazoa > Arthropoda > Insecta > Hymenoptera > Halictidae > Lasioglossum > Lasioglossum marginatum. The sequence goes on from CM052246.1 coordinate 3,024,592, forward strand.
CAAAATTGCCCAAGATTTACAGGTAACATTGTCTCGCAAATATTAGTTTAGAATTTTACATCGCACTTAAAATTACGATTAATTGATATTCATCCTTTTCGACAGTACGGTGATATCGTCGAAAGGCATCTTAGAGACGACGACGTAGTTTTATTTAATCGACAACCATCTTTGCACAAATTAAGTATTATGGCGCATAAAGCAAAAGTATTACAACATCGGACATTTAGATTCAATGAATGTGTATGCACTCCGTATAATGCCGATTTCGATGGTGATGAAATGAATCTGCATTTACCACAAACTGAAGAAGCAAGGGCAGAAGCTTTGGTTTTAATGGGGGTAACGTACAGTGTGTTTTACATTCGAATTTATGTTGCGTATGTATGTGGGAAATATAACTGCATATATTTTTATTTACTTTCCTTCAGAATAAATCGAATTTAGTTACACCTCGCAATGGAGAATTATTAATAGCAGCAACACAGGACTTTATCACTGGAGGATATCTGTTAACTCAAAAGGATATGTTCTTAAATAAATCTCAAGCAAGTCAATTGGCTGGTTGTCTTCTAGCAGGGAACGATCTTGCTATGTCTATAAATCTACCTGAACCTGCTATCTTAAAGCCAACCATGTTGTGGACAGGAAAACAAATTTTTAGTTTGATTTTGAAACCTAATGATTCTTGCAACATCAAAGCTAATTTAAAGACCAAAGGAAGAGCTTACACTAATAACGAAGAACTGTGTATAAACGATTCATGTATGTATACCTTGCTAAATACTTATACATTAACATAATAAAAATAATCGGTAAATTGCAGATGTCATTATTCGAAATTCGGAATTACTAGCTGGGTCTATGGATAAGTCAACATTGGGTTCTGGATCGAAGCAAAATATATTTTACATTCTTTTGCGTGATTGGGGTGAAGATAACGCAACAATTGCTATGTGGCGGTTAGCACGAATGGCTAGTTTCTTTCTTATGAATCGTGGTTTTTCTATTGGTATCGGTGATGTTACACCTGGACAGGGACTTCTTAAAGCTAAACACGAGCTTCTGAATGCTGGGTAAGAATAAATGAAAGAAATGTGTATTAATTAGAGGTGTGCAAAAATGTTGGGTTCTCGCACACCTCTAGTATTAATAATAGTACGTACTGATATCATTAATAAGTTATATTCGGCTTTAGATACTCTAAATGTACAGAGTACATTCATCAAATGGAAGAAGGACGTCTTGTATGCCAACCTGGATGTTCGGAAGAAGAAACATTGGAGGCAATGATATTAAGGGAACTTTCAGTAATTCGTGATCATGCTGGTAAAGCATGTTTGAAAGAACTTCACCCGAGTAATAGCCCTTTGGTTATGGCCTTATCTGGAAGTAAGGGCAGTTTCATTAATATTTCACAGATGATTGGTACGTATTATAGCTCTGTTTACAAAAAGCTGTTATTCGACGAGCATCTCAGTAAAGTTTCTAATTACTTATTTACTTCGCATTAATTAGCTTGTGTAGGACAGCAAGCTATTAGCGGTAAAAGAGTTCCAAATGGATTTGAAGACAGAGCCTTGCCGCATTTTGAACGACATTCGAAAATCCCTGCAGCTAAAGGTTTCGTTCAGAATTCATTTTACTCCGGTTTAACGCCAACGGAATTTTTCTTTCACACAATGGGTGGAAGAGAAGGTCTCGTGGACACGGCAGTTAAAACTGCAGAAACTGGCTACATGCAAAGAAGATTAGTTAAGAGTTTAGAAGATTTGTGCCTTCATTATGATATGACAGTTCGTAATTCGGTGGGAGACATTGTACAAATACTGTACGGCGGAGATGCATTAGATCCTACCTACATGGAAGGTTTGAAACTACTTTTCTATTTTTCATTTTGTTATATTATTAAAAGTGAAATTAAAGGAAAGATGCCATGTTTAATGATTTATTTGATATTATTTCAAAATAGACATTTGTTTACTGATGTAGCGGCGACACCCGTCTGAAAAGGGCTAATACACTCCCCCTATCACTCACTTTGTCTTGCAGTCCCTAAATTTTATCCTCTGTCTTTGAGTAAATAAGCAAAATACGAATTGTTAACAGGAAAAGATTGCCCAGTAGATTGTAAAAGAATATTGGATCATGTGAGAGCTAAATCACCGTGCAAGAATGAGAAGCCATTAGACGGTCCCAGCATAATAAAAGCTACAAGTGAACTGCTGAATTCCGAAGAGTATGAATGTCTCAGCGAGGAGTTCAAACAAGAATTATCGTAACTATAACGTTCATATCAAATTTATCCTTTCAACGAGGGCATTCCGAAAATAATTGTTACATATTATGTTATTATTGCAGCACATTTCTTAAAAGTGTAGCGCGTAAAATAGCTCGCCTTCGACACAATGCTCCACAAAATGTACCTGTAATTTTACAACTTGAGCGACTTACAGTTTCTCAATTAGTAGAATTTATTCATACTTGCAAAGAGAAATATATGAGAGCGAAAATTGAGCCAGGCACTGCCGTTGGTGCACTTGCTGCACAAAGTATTGGAGAACCGGGCACACAAATGACCTTAAAAACTTTCCATTTTGCTGGTGTAGCATCCATGAACATTACTCAGGGTGTACCGCGTATCAAAGAAATCATTAATGCAAATCCCAGGATTAGCACGCCCATTATCACAGCAGCTCTAGTAAGTTTCGATCTTAATACACGATTTTTATATTCATATTAGAGGTGTATGAGAACCCGACAACGTCAGGTACCCAACTAATTTGTATATATTAAGTTAATCTGTATCTTTCTTTGTTTCATTCATATTAGGAAAATGATGCTGACCCAGAATATGCTAGAAGAGTGAAAGGTAGAATCGAAAAAACCACTTTGGGAGAAGTAACAGAATACATTGAAGAAGTATATCTACCGGACGATTGTTTCTTATTAATAAAGTTAGACGTTGATAGAATAAAACTGTTGAAATTGGAGGTAGACGTGAATTCAATTCATTACTCGTGAGTATCTGAATCTTTTTAGAACATCTAGAAATGCATTTTCCAACCAATTTTGTATGTTTGTAGGATCTGTACATCAAAGTTAAAACTGCACCCCAAATTAGTAAATGTTAGAGGCGATTCAATAATCACAGTGAGTCCCAGCAAAAATAAGCACAGTTTAAATTATGCTCTCACCCAACTTAAAGAGACAATCCCGAACATCGTTGTAAAGGTAAATACGAAGACTAAATCGACAATAAATATTTACAAAAATTTCAAAGCTTTCTATGCCTTATTATTCTACTATACATCGTAGGGTTTAGCGTCAGTTTCTAGAGCCGTCATTCATAATGACGATTCAACTGGTAAAACGAAATACAAACTGTTTGTTGAAGGAGACAATATGCGCGAAGTCATGGCAACTCTCGGTGTTTTAGGGCGAAAAACAACGTCAAATAATACGTTGGAGGTGAGTATAAAATATAACATTTTTTTGATGATATAAATAATCAAGACATAATATATACATAATACATTGCTCTAGGTTTTCAAAACTTTGGGAATCGAAGCTGCAAGAGCAACAATAATGACAGAAATTAAATTAGTGATGGAGAACCATGGAATGAGTATCGATCGAAGGCATCCAATGCTCGTAGCAGATTTGATGACTAGCAGAGGAGAAGTGTTAGGTATTACGAGACAAGGTCTGGCGAAAATGAAGGAGTCTGTCTTAAATTTAGCTTCGGTAAGGTATCCCTTATTAATATGATGATGTGCATTTCAACTTCAAATAAACGTATTAATAAATATCTGTTCAACAGTTCGAAAAAACATCGGATCATCTATTCGACGCAGCTTATTATGGGCAGAAAGATGTAATCTGCGGTGTGTCTGAATCAATCATAATGGGTATTCCAGTTCCAGTAGGCACAGGAATCTTCAAACTACTTCACAAATATCCTTTTATAATTTACTCATTTAAATTTCCAAATATTCTATTCATCTTTTTGAATTTCAAATGTTTTGCTTTATGTAATATATTTAATACAATATTTTCCTGATTATAAAAATACAGCTGACAAGGATGAGCCAAACAAGAGGGATTTGATATTTGATGACCCACAGTACCACAAGAAAATAACAAAAAGTGCATCTAAAGTGTAAATTAATTGTTTGTAATAAAATATCTAATGTATATAAAATCGTACATACAAATAATCATACGAATAATTTTGTACGTGTACATATAGTTTCTCTCTTTGTTTATTGATCTTCTTGAAGGAAAAAGATACTTTCAAAGAAATATATATATACAAGCGTATCATTGTGGTTCATTGAATAGCGTATTAGTTGCTAGGAAACAACATGTTTAATCCATATATTTGTTGCATCTTATATAACTCTCGCTCAGTCTATTCAGCATCATTTCTACATTGTTTACGAAACCGATATGATTTCAATTTGAAATTTTTTACCATATTTCACCTTGAACGTAAAGGTGTTAGCACAACAAGGAATTTCTTAAATTTATTTATAATTTATTTATAAAATATCAAAATGGTAAACGAAAAAGAATTTTGGAGTGAAATTCGAAAAGATATTCCGCGATATAAAAACAAGAAACCAAGAATTGTTCCTGCATTTACAATTCAGGCTTTGCAGGTAAGATTTTATTGTTTTTATTTAGTTTCCATCTAGATATATTCGTTTAATATTACTTTCGCAGGAAAACACTGTAGTTGCAAAACCCCCACGATGTGGTTTGTATACTCCGCAGCCACCTAAAATATCCACTTTTCGTAAATTCTATGAACGAGGTGTCTTCCCAATCACGTTAGAAACCGATTCGTATGGACCTAAAATTAGTTGGAAAGTTGAAATCGAAAATTTAGACTTTCATCATTATTTACCATTATTTTTCGACGGATTAACGGAAACTGAAGAACCATATAAATTTTTAGTAGAACAAGGAATAACTGATTTGCTGGAACAGGGAGGTCCAAAAATTTTACCAGTTGTACCACAATTAATAATTCCTATCAAAAGTAATTTCTTTCTTTTCTTTAATAATCTTTTAAATTATATGTTCGCACACTACACTATATACGCATTCGTTACAGAAGCTTTGAATACAAAAATGCCAGAAATCATTTGCTTTACAATGAGAACACTCCAGAAACTTGTACGTTCAGCAGATTGCGTTGGGGAGGCTTTAGTGCCATATTTTAGACAAATTTTACCAGTTCTTAATTTGTTGAAAGATAAAAACGGTAAAACTTTTCGATTAGTGATGGCGTTTTTACGTGAAACTAATAATTGAATTTAATATTTTAGTCAATCTCGGGGAAGGGATTGATTACGCACAGCAAAGAGGAGAAAACCCTGCTGATATGATACAAGAAACGCTTGAAGTGCTCGAGCTATACGGAGGTGAAGATGCTTTTATAAATATCAAGTATATGATTCCTACCTACGAATCTTGCATGATGAATTGTGTGATGAATTAATTACACATATTTATTGTCTCTTATTAATTATCTAAAAATATATTATTAATAAAAAGTTCCAAAATAACACGCCTCTTAAATCTCTCACAGTTGTTATTTATAAATATTATACAAAATGTTACAAACGTTGTTTAATTAAATTATCCATGTATTAAATTTTCCATCTGCATATTAACTCGGTTCACACCTTTTTCGAATCTTCTTTTAATGTTACGGTTCTATTAAAAACAACCTTTAAACAGAGAAGTAAATTAATAAAGACATAAACTATCTATTAGAGGCCTGCGAAAAAATGTCGGATTGAGAATTTTATTCGAAATTTTGCGAATTTTCGCACACCTCTGCTATTTATATGGCAGGTCACATTTTTACCTTTCCTAGTGTAGTATCAGAATCTACAAAGAAAAAGCCAATGCGTTCAAATTGGAACGACTCCATAGGTTTCGCCAGATCTGCTAAACTTGCATCGATGTATCCGACAATTTCTTTTTTACTGCTTGGATTAATATCGCTCAAAAAACCGTTTGGTACTTCGTTTACATCTTCCGGATTTTTGTGTTTAAATCTAATAATTATATTACACATGAGAGTAGACAAAGTATTGTAAATGTTAATAATATTTACATCTAATGAAACTATAAGCAGATAATACTTCTACATCGTTAATGTAGGTATGTGATTTTTATCAACTACTTACAAGCGTTCATACAATCTAATCGATGCCAATACGGGATTTGATACCCAATGTATAAAAGCTTTAGGTTTATTGTTTTCAGAAGCAGGTTCTTGTTTTACAATAATGTTTATAATGTTACCACTGCTATCTCTTTCTATCTCTTGAACTGTTAACACTACTCCTGCATGTTTCAAACCAACAAACTGATTCGGTGTTAAGCGTCGAAAGTCTTTCGTGGCTTTCTATAATAATAATTACAATAATAAATATAATTACAATAATTAATATTTTCCATTATATTATATAAAACTCCAACTGTACCTCTTGGAAGTCAGATGCTTCAATATAGATAACTTCATCGAAAATGATATTGTGTTGTCCCTTTTCTGGTTCATTAGGAAAATTGGGAACAGACAATTTCACAGGATTTTCATGTGGAAAATTACTAATAGTCACTTTCAGTGGATCCAAAACAGCCATATGCCGACTTGCAGTAACATTTAAAACATCTCTAACGCTTGCTTCTAAAACGGTTGGATCGACAACAGCTTGAGCACCAGTTACACCCATTTGTGCACAGAAGTTATTAATTGCTTCAGAAGGAAAGCCTCGCCTGCGAAGAGCTGTTAACGTAAATAATCTAAAAGGAAACAGTGTCATAATTTTAGAATATATAACAACTTAGGATTTTACGACTTTAGGTACATAATATTATAATAAAATACCTAGGATCATCCCAGTCAGATACAAAACCTTGTTCAATTAGTTTGGCAATTTTTCTTTTCGAAACAACTGTATAGCAGACATTTAACCTTCCATATTCCCATTGTACAGGACAATAAATATCGAGAGCATTGCAAAGCCAATAATATGATGATCGTCGTGATTGAAACTCTTTTGTGCAGAGAGAATGAGTAATATGTTCAATACTGTCGCACAAGCAATGAGTGAAATCGTAAGTAGGATAAATGCACCACTGATCTCCTGTTCTGTGATGAGGAGTATATTTTATTCTATATGCAACTGGATCTTGTTTTCCTTCTTCTAATGTTACTTTCATACGCAATGTTGCTTCACCTTCCTCAAGTAAGCCATCTTTCATATCCTTTATGAAACATAATTAAGTTACAACTAGTGTACTATTAATTTATATAACTTCTACAGGGACTTAAAACCGATATGATGTTGACGCAATATTTTACGTCTTGGTAGAAGTTTATTTATCTATAAAAAATGCAATTACTTGGAACAGTTGAAGATTCTCTGAAATTGGTCTATTCCGCCATGGACTCGGAGGAGGATTGAAACCTTTTATTTCCTCGCTAGATTGGTGACATACATATGCCAAACCTTTCTCTATGAGTTTAATAGCCCATTCGTATAACTGTTCAAAGTTGTCAGAAGAATATGTAATCTTAGCTGGTTTATATCCAAGCCATTCTACCATTTCACGAATACCAACGAAAAATTTTTCTTCTTCTTTTTCAGGATTTGTATCATCGTAACGTAAGTAACATATACCATCATGAGCTGCAGCATACCTACAATAAAAGAAGTCTTTATTGCATAATTCTGTGTGCTAAGAATAAGAATGAAAATAAATAATCATAATAAACATAGAAATGAAAAGAGGAAAATACACTAGAACATAAAATATACCCAAAGTTAATATTGATTGCCTTCGCATGTCCAATATGCAAAATTCCATTGGGCTCTGGCGGGAACCTAGTTCTTACTTTACCACCTGTTATTTTCAAATGTTCTTGCAATAATTTGTGCGTGTTTGAAGTTATGACATATCCTTCAGTCTTATAATTTTCTCCTGGTTTATGAAAATGAACTTTAGTTCTCATTAATTCACTTATTGTTTGAGCATCTATTTTTTCATTTGACGCCACCACATTTTTTGGTTCTTCTAAATAAGAAAATATCAAATAATTTATTTTTTAGAAATTTTAACAGAACATTTTTTACTAGGGCTCAACTGCTGAGGTAGCGATCATAAATTAGATTTTAATGAAGCCTAATACAAAGATCTTAATACAAAGATCAAATTGGTTTTAATGTTACATTCCAAAAAAAATAGAAAAATTTTTTTGCGGCAAGAAGAAAACAATTGGGATACATAAGAATCCATTTGGTGATTAAGAATTAATTATTAATTTATAACTTACTCTTTTCCTTCTGTATATTTGGGGAAGCAGACTGTTTTTCGAATTTAATAGGTGGTCTAAAATCTAAATCAATTTTAGGTCCTAACAGTACAAGAATTTGAACATCAAATTCATTCTTAACCGCCTTTCCATCTGCCCATTTTAAATTATTACGGACACTTTGCATTAACGGACCAATGTTGAAACGATATCTGTAAATATATACAGTTTTGTGATTTAGAATTCGTTAACTACAACTAAGCTTGATGTAGTATTGAAAGCTAATTACAAAGAAACAATTTAATACCTTTTCTCTAATATTTCTGATTTATGTTCATTTATAGCTTTTTCTACTTCAGTTTCAATTTCTTCTGGGGTAACAACAACACCTATACCACATTCTTTCTCAAAATTTGAAATCTCAATCGTTTCTTTTACATGATGAAGTAGAAAACTCAATGCCGCATCGACCCTTTGAGTTGTATCTAACTTTTTCTCAGCTATGTATTTAGCAGTAAATGGTAGTTTATCAGAAATTTGATTCTTGATTTTTGAAGCAAGATGATACAATAAAATTCCAATTTCTGGAGTAATAACTCCATATTTATTGGCCTGAAAATTTCATATTTACCGATTACATATGGTACAATCAAATGTACCAATGGTGACATAATACTCAACAGTTAAAATAGGATTTTGTTAAAACCAATAAAAATACATATATCAATGATAAACTGAAGTAAATGAAAGGCTCATCTGTTTCAATGACAATATTACTATGAGCATGTGTAATCTTAAGTGTTTAATAATTTGCTAACCTCGGTTATTGCAAGTTTCAAATGGCTAGAAACTTGTTTATTTTTTAATGTTTCTTTAGCCTTTTGTTCACTCAAGCCAATCGATTGGAACAATTTTATGTTATCGTCTATTTCCATTGTCATATGTCGTTCTTTCTTCCAAGAAACAATGAAACGTTGTCTTTAATTTTGGAACCGGCGAATCAATTCTATATAGCATTGATACCATATAATTCGATAACCCAGGACAAGGTTGGGGTTATGTGAAAATAAGAAAAGCAGGGATATACATAATCTTTGTTGTGAAAGGTCAATTTTTACGTATTCGGTACTATGTAAAAGTTTTATTCCATACATTTTAACACGTTCAGTAAAAAAATCTACAGTAATTTATTGCTATATAGTTTGCTATCAAATTAATATCGTTGTTATAAACAGTTCATGCATGTATTAGAAAGATAATTATATTTATACGACTTTTGGCATATAAGAATATGTATAAGGGATTATTTATTTTGTTTTGTTGTACACAGCAATAAAATTCTTCGCAGTAATAAAATCAACAATTTCATTTATGTGCTGTATTTGTACATATACATTATTGCAGGTAATATATATAGAAACAATATAGTTGGTTATAATTCACACGTGATACATGTACGCAATATTCAATACAATCGATTTGTTCAATTGATCGTATCAATAAAAGTTCGTATTTTTTATTAATAAAATATATGCATGTAGACAAATTGTTAGAAAATGAGTATCAGCGACGATGACGATTTACAATTATGTCCCACAACACTTGCTGCATTAAATGAATTTCTTAAAGAGAAAGAAGAAAGGGAAAATCAATTAGAATGCATTTCAAAAAGTCAGAATGTAGATATTTGTTTCGATGAAAACTGGGTAAGTGAATTTTTGCTGTATCTTAATAACAGTGTTATTATATTTTATATTTTTACTTTCATATATATTTATCATATTTTGTAATGTTAATATTATCAATATGAACTTAATTTTTAATATTAATAGCAATTGAGTCAGTTTTGGTATGATGAAAACACTACAGATACTCTCGTCAAAGGTGCTATAAATTCTACAAATTCTGATGGAAAGATTGCTCTAATTTCATGCCCTACACTTTATAGTAAATTGAAAAGAGTCTGTGATAAACGACAAGGTATATATTTGTTAGGTATACATCTATTATTTGTGTAATATGACTGTTAATATTACTAAGCAAATTCTTTGTTTAACAGTAACCCTTTTCGAGTACGACAAACGCTTTAATGTTTTTGGTTCTGACTATGTACCGTATGATTATAAATTTCCATTGGATTTAGAAAGAAGTAAAGCAGGTTATTATGACTTAGTCATCGCTGATCCACCATTTCTTTCTGATGAATGTTTAACACAAACTGCGCTTACAATAAAATTCTTGACGAAAAAGAATATTGTTCTTTGTACAGGTAAGTATATTTAATTTTTATTTATTATTTAAAATTGCTACATTTTCTTCGTTTTGTTACCAGGTGCTGTTATGGCAGAATTAGCAGAAAGTCTATTGGACGTTAAAATTTGTAATTTTGTACCTCACCATCGAAATAATCTTGCGAATGAATTTTATTGTTACTCGAATTTCGATTTCGACGAAATGTTAAAATAAATCAATATGTAAATGAAAATATTCTATATGACTTTCACACGTCCGAAATTAAAAAATCAATAAGTCGTAACATGTAGTAAGTAGTATATGTAATGTGAAATTTGAACTTTCGAAATGTTCGTTACACTCAAGTATGTAGCTATGGCACTTCCGGTGTTTTGAAAATATGTCGGTATAGAAATTAACGTAATTATTTGCATAAATGCATATAAAACTGATTGAATAGGAGAAATATTGTTGTTTATTTTTCTTCGATTTAATTTTGATAAAAATAGGATAATAATTACAAACTAAAGTATATTGGCAATACTGACATATTGTAATATATTCGAACAAAGTATTAAATTTGATGACTTACTTTACGTTTTGTATTCTGCAGCAACTATTGTGTAATAAGCTCTATTTTAGTTTTATATATACGCTTTCACATAATTGAAAGGAAGAACACGAAAATACATTATCTTACACATATATATGGAAAGAATATAAACTTTCTCGGAGTTAAGTTTAAACTCCCTAGACGGGGAAAAAATAATCTCTAGGTAAACATCTGTGAAAAGAAGACACGCGATGGAAAGCGTAAATATTTACATTTCTTGAGTGTTTGCGGGAGTAATTTTTATTTATAATCATGATAGACGGAAACATTTCCATGGAGGAAGATACAGAATTGCGGGATTTGGTGGTGCAAACCCTTGAGAATAATGGTGTTCTTGCAAAAGTGCGGGTATGCTAAAACAAAATTATAAAAATCACGCCTTTTTTCTAGGTTATGTATATTGTGTCAAAGAACTTGTTGAAATTTTTCAAAGTTTTACTGTGGTATTCTTTTCAAAGTCTTTTGTAATGTTATAGGCAGAACTGAGAGCAAGCGTGTTCTTAGCTCTAGAAGAACAAGAATCAGTAATGGTATGTCAAAATTTTACTGTAATATGTGTTAAGAAATCTTGTTTGATACTTCTAAATAGTCATAAAAATATTTGTTGTGCTTTCACTTCCATCATAAATCGTAGCTTATATAATATAACTATATAATACATTCAAACAGTGTAAAAGCAGCAGTTTATGTAATTCAATTTTGCAAGTCTTTTTTTATTATAAATAATAATTAAAATTTCAGATATTAGTGATGTATAATTAAATTAATATTTTAGAATCCAGAACCACTTCTCAATAAAACTGTAAAACAGTACCTGGCTAATTCAGAAGGAAAATTATTGTTTTCCTTGGTTAGGGAGTTCCTAGAATATTTTGGTCTTGATTATACAATATCTGTATATGATCCAGAGACATACTTTGGGAAAGAATATAATTATGTTGGAAGAAATAAATTATGCGAAGAATTAGGTATTGAATCGAATGAACCATTACTCGGAGAAATTTTAAAAAATAGCATGATTAGTGCCTTCAATAACACGCAAAAGGTATTTATAATCAAAATATTTTAATTTTAATTGTATTTATAATATGAAACATTAAGTGATTCTTATACACGATAATTAAACGATGTAAATATTACAGAACGAAACTAATAACAGCAGGTTTAATAAGACCAATGAAAGTGAAGCAAATATTGCTAATGCAACATTTGAGATTTCCATTCCGAAGGTATTACATAAAGAAACAGCATCCTTATCTAATAATAATGATATTTCGGGTAAACTGGAGAGTGTTTCGCAACAAAGCCCAAAACTTCCAATAAATATGACAATAAACGATAACACGAGTAAAGAAATGTCTTTCGATGATATTTCAATAGATCGATCGAATTGTGAAGAAAAACAAAGTAACTCTCTCAGGAAAAATATCGCTTCTGAGGACTCGGAAAAGGATAATGGAATTGATAGCACAGGGAACAATAATATGCATTTTGATACACTCTCTGTAAGTCCGAACGGCACAACTACAGTGATGAATCACGTGACAGAGGAGACTGAAGTAGATACAACCATCCAAACAAATTTACTAAATAAAACCGAGCCTTTAATTAAGTTTGATGAATCTATAGTTACTGAACTGCAAACAAATCAAAATGAAGATATAAGTAAGCAAAATAATATAAATAGTTTGGATTTACAAATAACAAATAACGTACAAAATAAAAAGTCGGTTAATACTGGAAATAGTTTTGGGAAAACTGTATACTTTGAAGAAATTATTGTTGATGGAAAAAGAGAAAATATCAATACTATACATAATACTGAATCCTTTTTACAAGATTTACCGTCTTTAGATAAGAAATCTCATTCTATACTTAGTGATCTCCCACCATTAAATGGTAAAAAGACTAATATTAATGATCTAAAAGAATTGATGGATATCGGACTTGGTATGTTGGTATGCGTTTAACATTTACAGATTGTAGATGTCTATGCAAATCTATATCTCTAGAAACGAATTTACGAACGTAGAGATTGATAGAAATCTATTATTAATTCATTTGATACAGATTTTATTGAGCTCAAAGTAGAATTAAAATTTTATCGAACATTTTCGTGTATTACATGGAGCGTTTGGCGTATTTGCATAAACATTCACAGTGTGATTACTAATTTTTACATATACATTACACATTATCAAAATAATACTTTCAGGAACAGATGGTGTTGATAATTACGAAGAAGATTTCGTTTCGTCTGCATCCGGTAGTGCTTACGATCAAAGTCCTACGAAAGAACCTGAAAAATCAAATAGCCCAATAAAATTACAAACAAAAAAGCAAGACAAAACACAAAGTGTGCATAGCGAAGAAATAAGCGAAGAAATCGAGGAGATTGATGACATGTTAAGCAGTACTTCATGTGTAAGTAAATACAACGTGAGTCAAAGGTCTTCTTGTTTAATATATGTTATCAAGTAACAAAATTTTCTAACATAGTTTGAATATTCCGCTTATAATTCTTTTTTAGCTTGAAGACATAAATATGGATAAAAATATATCAAATTTTACAACGGGTATTACAGCTAATTGCGCAAAAGAATTATAATTGAAAGAGCAAGTACAGCTTTTACGTTCTGCAAGTATTTCAAGATGCTATTTTTCTTAAAACTTTTCATATTTGATATCCTACATTGGGATATCAAATATGTTAATGCAGATTATGGTGGATCACAAACTTGCAGAATTATTTTGGTTTTCGACATGGCACTGCCATTTATGGCTCAATACTTATAAGTTTTTCTACAAAAAACGTAGAAGGGAAATGTCTGAATCTGTGTCCAGAAGTGTTATATTTTCTGTATTTTATATAATATTTCTCAATAGAAACATATTTTTGTACAGACCATAAATTTGTATTTGATATATTCTAGCAGTATTTAAAAATGGAAACTTCTGAACGAATATTCTGAATTTGTTGTAACATAACATTAAAATATTTTTAGCTATTTACGAAAGGTATAAAACGTCTTATTAAAACGAGCTAAATACGAGAAAACCAACTAAACTGCCAATGCCTTTTGTTACTACTGCAATAAGATGTAAAATTATATTTCGTATAAATTATAAATCTAAGAATTAACAACAGAAATCATCTGAAAGTTCCAATAGACTTGTATAACAAGTGTTGTTAGCATATCTACAATGTTGTAACGCAATAAGAAATGCCTGCAATAAGAAAATTGCATTGATACAAAAAAAAATGTGAAACGCTATTCAACTCAATTTGTTGCACGAAATAATCAAAATCAGAATGTGAAATGTTTTTGTTTGAAATATTGTGATACATTGTTAACTGAATTAGAATTGTAATACTAAGACTTTAATTGGATTTTCAGACAAGCTGCCTTCTACGTTATTCTGTAAATATGTCTAGTATTATTATTCTTAAAGCCAATTATCTCAATGTTAAAATACTTTAAGAAGTGGAAAGTAATCAGCTACATTAATGATTGTTGGATACTTAGTTATGTCTCTCTAAAAAAAAATTTTGTAATAGTCTTGTTGTGTTTACCAGAATAATTCTTGTCTGATTTTATGACTGAACGTCATTAATTACCTCACTTAACTGAAGATACTGGTATAGTATCGATAGCAATATTGATAAATTATCCGTCTAAAAATGGATTGCCTAAAAATAAATCAAATTATTTTTTCCCAAGGTAATGGTGCTAAATGCGTAAAACTAAAATAATTATCTATAAAAATTGAAGTTAGTTGATGGAAATTAGGAGCTTACGTGTTTCTTTTCGCATACCTAGTTTTTAATATCTCAATTATTATACAAGCTTTAGACTAAGAAACGAAATTTTTGGGCAATCCAATACCTTGATAAACATATTCGTATTAATATACTATGCCGCAAATAAGATGCAATAACTAAGTACAATTCATGGTGGATCAACAGAATGCTTGACAAATCAAAATCTGTTTGTAAAAATGTACAGCCTGCTTTCTTCACAAAATTTTGTTTTTGGTAGCACATGACTACTCTGAAGTCATCAATATTAAATACTGCAAACTGATTCAAACAAAGAGATTTCAGGATCTTTTAATGTGACTTACAATTCCATCTGCACAAGATCAATCCTATTTAAGACTAAAACATTTATAACTAAAACATTTCATGTACAGATTAATTAGAAAATAATTGTTGAATGTAATTTCACTATAGCAGTGTTATTTGTAATGCAATATGACATATTTTCTTTCAAATGGGAAATCATTGATTTCAATTAATATTCTTACGGTGAGATCAATTCAAACGTGAACAAACACATATGTGAATATTTGTGTGAATGAGCATTCTTTACAAAAATATTTATCAACACATAATTATCAACACTCATAATTTATAGTGAGAATGTGTCATTCTTATATACTTCTTATATGATATGTGCATTCTCGTGTTAAGCTTTGTAGGCGAGTCACCGATACATACACAGATTTTAATATTAAATACCTTTAGAAACAATGAGCATTCGTATAAACACTTGAATATGTGTCTGTTTATGTTTATGCAGATTCATAATAAGTTATATAATTGAGATCGATCACTTAACTGACGTGACATTTTCTTGTTTTGTATTGCTAGTGGTTGAGTTTCTTATTTCACATATTTTTTATGTTTATCCTTTTATTAGTTAGAAATGAAAAATGTTGATAACTGTTTTTTATATCATTTAGAGTACAGTCATCAAAACCACTTGTTCGTCTAAGATCTACATCTTGAATAGAAAAGTGTTTATTCAATACATGTTCCTATAAATTCATTATTAAAATAGCAAACAGAAAAGGTTACTTATTTCTGCATTATTCAGAGTATATGTAGAACAATGAAATCACTTAGTTTGAATCGACTTTTATCTCTATGTATATACAATTAAAGCAGGTGTGTTCCTGACCAATCAACGTGGTTACACTTTAAAATCAATATAACATAATTTTATAGACACAATTTCAGGACAACACTGAACATTCCTACACTATAGAACGTAAAGCATAAATACATTCCATTGTTATGAAGATTATTACACTTTTGTTGTATTGTTAGAATTAGTAAGCAAATTTACAGCATAAGTATTTTTCACTATAGAATATAAGAGCGAGAGAGAGAGAGAGAGAGAAAGAGAGTAATTTAAGAAATATTTCACAATTACACATTGTATTGAAATTTTATTTTGCATTCTTATAAAATTAGGAAGTGTTTCTATAAACATTTGTATTACAGGATATACAAACATTTTTATATTTATGTAATTTCAATTAGTTCTAAACATAATTGATTTATAGTTATCTAGCCCACACGTATTTTAACATATTTGAATGTCTTGTTACAAGTTTATAGCAATTTTACATTCGCTTAGTGTTGCCGATATACTTGGTACATTCATATAAAAAAAAATTTTATGCACTGATATTACAGTCCATGTCCTGTGTTAATTTTGTTTTGATTGGAAAAAGACTTAACATTGTTGCAGGCTTCGTGGCTCAAAAGGATAAAAGATAGAAATCATTTCTCTTTTCAAAATTGTGATTTGTAGAACTGATTAATTTCAGACAATTTACTCTTAAATTCATTTTTTAATAGATTAGCTATTTCTCAGATAGTTGTATTTTATTAATAGCGAATGCAAACTGAATATGTTTATTTGATGAAATTTAAAATAATTAAATATATTTTCAATTTATCAAACATTCTTATCACTCTTAAAAAAAAATGTTCAATTATAATGCTGTACTGCTTGTTTCTTTAACTCGAATGTAGAATGTTTCATAAAATAAACGTTAATTAAAATATTAGATTACTAAAATCTAAATTTTGTACAAGAGTGCCACGTGTCTGCTACCATGTTATAGCATGGTAAATTCTTAATGCACAGTGACGTCATTATTTGCTTCAATTTGTTATTTATATGTAACAATGAATTAGAATTAGATATACAATGACTAAGAGGTCTTGTTATATATTTTTATTTTTAAATATCTTTAAAATGGACATGTAAAGTACATTGCAAGTATACAGCATTTTATTTTATACGTCAAACATGTAGGAGAATGCAGTACAAAAAGGCTTGGAAGTATATTTTCCAAAAAATAAATAAATAAATATTACTTTGTTTTTTGATACATACATCTTTGAAGTAATTTTTTGACAGGAAAAAAATATATTATAAATGAGTAACGATATCGATTTGTTATGTACATATGATAATGGTATTTAATGCACTATATGCAAATTAATCATAGATTCTGCAAACACCGGTACGAAATAGTTGTAATTATTGTTATTTGCTAATTTATACTATCAAATTAAGCAGATGAAGTATTAATGAATTATTCACAATATTTTTTCATACAGTCCAAGGTAATTACATCTGTAACCACGTTGAGATATTGGTAGCTATATTGTGCCTTTTAGTGTGTATGAATAATAAACAATGCAAATACATACTATGGAATTGTGGGATTTACAAAACACCTAAGTTACTTATTTATGATTTTGAAGTATGATGTAATGATATTCATGTATATGTTATTTATTTTATAAAGATTTTTCTCTTTTGCAAATGTTGTCAATTTTTTGTAATCACCCTATAATGGATCTTTATTCCGAAGCCATGTAAGTATTTAAAAAAATTTTTCGTAATTAATTCATTGTACAATTCTGGTTTCTGCTGAATCATGTTGTTCATGACAACACTTATTTAGTCTAATATTGTAAAGAAAATCGATAAGAAGCTGGAATAAGTAAAATTTATTAATTTTATGAACATACAATGTGCAGATAGTTCAAAATTATATATGTTTATTAGATTTATATTTATTACACTACATCAATGTTCTATAAATGCGTATAACAGTGATTATTAATTACACCATTCAAATTTAAAATATTTTATGGGTGTACAGAAACATAGAAATATAAAAACTGTTTGGTAATTGCAATTAATATAGAATTCCTACAATTATGTGCAATTTATGTACAAAATTGTTTAATGTTTATGATTAATTTGCAACAATTTGCTATTGATGGTAATAATATACAATGGTGACATTTCTCAACAATGTTTGGAAAATAGTTGATAGAACTATTACTGTTCAGTAAACTACAAGATGTACAATAAGAAAACAATTTATTAAAAATTATTACTTTTACATTCTATTACGCTCTCTTTGTAGCCGTTCACTATATGCTTTTGATACAATATTAAATGCATCCATATATCGGTCCATGCACATTGCCACACATTTCTGTAAATAAAACAAAATTATGAATAACATAATTTGATACTCATAATACAATAAATCTGTTTATATTATAACATGAATTCAATTACATACAAAAACAACTTAAAAGTTTGTTGCCAAGTAATAGTCTGAAGCAAAGACCTTGTGACAAATTTAATGAGATAATATGGAAATATTGGGTTGGAACGAAAGTTCGTAGCGTTTTTAAATTAAAACTCAAAGATAAACTTAGGATATTCATACATAGATTTGTTCAATAACGTATTTTCCATTCTCTTCTATTACTTATCATGTTATTCAATAAACCTATGAATAAATATTTCCTTATATCGATCATAGAGTTGTTAATAAAAAATGTATTAATGCTATCGGCGCAATGGTTCGATCAATTGTTATTTAAACATTGATTGGCCAATACGTCGATCGATGATGTGATTCATTCTTCCAAATGTTGGCATTACCTCAGTGTCTTGCTTATCGACATGGAATCAACACGCATTTCACTGTTTCAACGAATTTAAAAATTCTTTTTCACAAAGCAAGTGCGTAATAGTTTTCCTAAACCTTGTTTAACATGTAGTATAATACCATAAAATATCATAATATTTAATAATTTACAGACGCAATTATTTCTTGAAAATGATCTAAATTACGATCGAAACGTTGAAGTTATAGTGATAATTTGCAACATTGCTTTTAAATAACAATTGATCGAACCATTGTGCCGATAGCATTAATACATTTTTTATAAACCTATGAATAGATATCTTAATTTGATCTTCGAGTTTTGATTTAAAAACGCTATGGACTTTCGTTAATACAACCTAATACTTATGGGTAAGACTGAATGTATATAATTTTTCAGACATTTATAATGCTGTAATTCTAGATATAATTACAAAGCACGATTTATTTTACATAAAAATAAATATAAAAATATTTTTAAATGATTTTAAATATCTTCTTTATTTATTAACATTTGATAGAGTATACTTTACATTTAATAAACCTTATTAAATGAAATACCGATGAATGAAAGTATACGTTTCGAATGAAAATTGTATTACAAAGTTAATCACATGCTACGTTTATGGATCACTGTAAATGTGAGATTGTAGCAATAATAATTCGAAATAGGTCGATTTCCAATTCATTACTTTTTTTCGTGAATATTTAACTACCTTTAAGGTTATATTTTACAAAATAAAAGAGGTTACCTGTTCAGAATTATCCAACGATGTACCTGGCTTGTTTATACACTTTTTGAAGCATTTCTCTGTCATTTTCTGAAAATATCGGATCGAAACCGCACCAGTCATTCATCTTACGTTCGCAAAAGTAAAAAATAATATATACTTGTGTAATCGTACCGTGAGCAACTCCTGTGCATTTGCAACAGCGATTTGTTGTTTAATTTGATCCATAAGTTCGTCTCGTTGAGAACTTGTTAATGAGTCGGATGGTAAGGACGATAGGGAATCCATATTTACACTTCAAAGTAATTCTTTCTTTATATATTAATATGAAAATCAAAATTACCTCATACCACTATGTTTCGGAACCACCGTCTGGCCCGGTTGGTTCAATACACCGGAAGCACGTGAAGTTACCATTTAAATTCTAATGTTCTGTATAGATAAGTGCTGATAAGTGTTACGTAATGCTGCGTTATAATCTGGACATTAGGATTTTTCTAAAAACATGGTGTATCTCATAATTTATTGTTTGATATTCAAATCATTATCTTTATTCTTACAGATTGTTATAATTAAGAAATATTTTGAATTGACACCAATTATGAATAAAGTGCTACCAATGCCAACGCTGCGCTAAGCGGGAGCCGTTGTGTTCAAAATTGCATCGAAATTAATTATTTGGTTTATGAGGTATATACGATTAGAAATGGTGAAAATTACAGTTTGATTTTACGATTTTCAGCTCATTCTTGTCGTTCTATTTTATTATTTGGCGATTTTCACAATTTTTAATTGTTTATAACTCACAAACCAATTAATTATTGATTTACCCTTATTATCGGATATACCCTTTTCTTATTTCATCTTCTCGATAGGTAGCCAGATTATTTATTTGGATTTTCATTATTTTTAAAATTCTGCGTTTAAGTGAATTATTTATTTCTCACCGATTTAAATTTTTTCTCGGATCGTGTCGTTGCCTCTCGCGATAATTTCCTCTTGTGTCGCGACAATCGATCGATTGAATTTAATCTCATATTTGTTATTTGTGTTTTATCGTGCAATCGGAATAAAGTTTATTTACTTGACAGCTGTTCGGTTTAGGGGACCGCACATTTTGGACTTTTCGTTATATAAACCCGTAGATTTTAACGAGAAAATGCCGGGAATCTAAGTTTCAATCCTAGGAATTGAATAGTTCAAAAGTAATATGTATTTAAAGTTCATCAATTTTCATCGTTTTTGGCAGGCAAGGGCGCCGCCATGTTGGTACGTAGTAGATACTGCCGATGAGATACTGCCAGCCTCATGGAACTACGTGAAACACGAAATTTTCGGTTCCTCTTACGCCCTCTAGGATATATTCTGGCTCCAGCCAGAGAAACAGAAGGCCACCGACGGCATTTCGTCGGTGTAGAAAACCACTGAGGAGATTCTCGTCGCGACGCATCGGTGAGAAGGCGAATCATCACGAAACCATATCGATTATTATTAAGTGTTACAATCTCCGCCATATCTCAGACAATGTTTTGGCACTATTTTGATACTATTCTCGTCGGTGGTGGAACTTTTAGCGATGTGGTATTTCAGATCACTGTAAGTTCCACCGTTATCCCCGCGCCCACTTTCCGGTTTCACTCAATAGCACAGGGTTGGCAATCTTTAACAGTATCTCGTCGGTGGTGAGCGTCTCCACAACTAGATCCACGGCCCCTGTGCACCGATCGTCGGTAAATACATCTTAAATGGTTCCCTAAAACAGGAATCAAATAGAACCTGTCGTTGGTAAACATATAGTATGTTTTTATGACACAACGGGGCGACACGGTAGACATTGGCCACAATCACGGCTTACACAACAGAGCTGCACATAGACATGCTCTGTGGTGTACATTCATACTTACTGTACTTACGTATTGCGTAACTACGTACACTACTCTCGTCATTCTTTTGCTCTTCAAATCTTCTCATTTATGCCGCGAATGTGCCGCACACTTTGTGGCTCGTGGTGTGACGAAGTGATTCGTAATCGCAGTAATAGTGCAGGTGTACAGCAGAACAGTTGACAGAGCACAATGGGTCTGGAGGATTACAAGGATGTCGTGGGAACTTGCGCCTCGGTTAGTACTATGGGGCAGATGTTAGCCGGAACGTAAGTTTGTTTACTTTTAAATAATTAGTTATATTTTTGATGAACGATAAATTTTATATTGCAATATAAATAAGTAGAAATATCAAAACTGTTGCGTATAAATTATACAATTTAGGGTATGCTTATGTGGATGCTGTTTTTTATAACTTCCGTAAAGTTTGCAAATTATTCGCAACATTTTCTTATTTCGGAACCTTTCGTGAACATCGTCGTGTAGTACTCCGGTAAAGTTTAAAAATTAGAACAGAAGAATATAGTTGTCCCATCTAAAAAAATCAACGTGATCTTAAAATCTTCTTCACTACTTCATTCATAAATAGAATAGTATCTGCATCAAAATATGTTCTTCTTTATACGAAATAACTTTTGTAATTTTATATTTCTGCAAGTTTAGTGAAGTAGACACACCGTATACTTACCAAAAAATTGAGTAATATTCAAAATTCAAAATTTGTTGAGTTAATGTTAATTTAGCATTGTTTCTTTAAATTCAGTTTATCTTATTTGTGGAATAAAATACATTTTACTGTAAATTAATTCTTATTTTAAATTAATATATAAATGTACGAGAGTTAAATCATTGTGATCAAATCATAAATTGACAAGTCATAGAATAATCAGATCTGATGAAAGATTATCATCCATGTAGGTTTAATGATACAGGATGATAAAGATAAGAAGGTATTCTACTCTTACATTATTTTCTTCAAAACTGTTAATGATGAGAGAATATTATGTATTTTGAATTTTGCTTTTACAAATTTTAGAACAAGAATACATTTATGCATACAAAAATTTATTATATATCTTTTTAAATTTATATTTTTGTTTCTATTATTGGAAACTATCGATAGTAATGAATTAACTTTTCTTATGATTTAATTACAGATTAATATGCAAGGATATTTACCAAAAAGGATCATCAAAAGGTTTTGATCCAATGCCTTTCATGGGAGGTATAGGAATGTAAGTGTAAAACTTTCTGTTTTATGATGTGTTATAATTTTGTAAAGACTAACTGTGCTGTATTAGTGAAGTAATTGATAACAATCAGTTGATGTAACTGATAAGTTGTCAGTTATTTTTACAATAATAGAGCTATAAGTACTTATACACATAACTATAGTACACAACTCCCTAATATATAGTACATTAGGCTACTGAGTATGTATAGTGAATTAAATATTTTTTGTAGGTCCACTTTGATGCTTCAATATGCATTTATTTTGAGAGATCCTGCAATGGTTAATGTTAACGTTTTTGGATTACTCACAAATGTAGCATATATGGCTGTGTACTACTATTATGCACCTCAAACGGTACGCATTTTTTTTTAAACAATAATATGCATGTTGCTGATTCAGGCTTTACTGCTTTCTTTAACACTAAACCTACCACGACCAAATAACCAGTTTTCTATTTCAGAATTATCGAAATTATGAAAACACTTTCATAGGAAATTATTGAATTGGCTTCTTTATTTAAGCACATATTGCAATGAAAACCATGCAAGGTTTAAGTGAATTCATACTTCTCATTTGTATAAGATGTTCCACTTTTATATGTTTTGTGCTTGGAAGGTTTACTGTTAAATATAATCCATTTTGCATCAGGAAATCTGAATTTTCATTGAATAGTTACTTTTGTCAAGCGATGACGTTTAACTAATTTAGTATTCTCTATTCAGTATCTCTCCATAATTTTGAAAAAGATCTTTACATCACTATTAAAATGGTATCCCTGCCTCTAGGGGGTCTCCCTTGGAACCAGTGACCGTGCCAGCATAGCGAGGTGTCGAGTATCGAAGAAACTCATACCAATGCAAGCGAAGCAAAAGATTGCAACGTTTCTAATTTTTCTGATTAAAATGATACCAAGCACGATATAATTACGATTATAATTACTTGTGCAGCAAGTGATTGAAGTTTCATATTTATAGTAGAGACACGAAAATCTGTTATGGAATTTTCACAGTTACGGAGAGAATACTGTAAATGGGTCCCATGGAAATCACCGACACAAATTTCCCCGACACGATTTTCACCGACAACATTTCACCGTCTTCAGACTTTGATCGACAACGATTTTGACCGACAACGAATTTGATCGACAACGAATTTGTCCGGCAACGATTTTGACCGGCAACGATTTTAGCCGACGACAGTAATAACCAACAGTAACATAATACTGTCGTCGGCTAAAGTCGTTGCCGGACAAATTCGTGGTCGGCCAAATTCGTTGTCGGTCAAAATCGTTGTCGATTAAAGCCGTTTTCGGTTAAAGGCGTTGTCGGCCAAAGTTATTGTCGGTGAAAACCTGGAGTCGGTGAAATATTGTCGGTGAAAACCGTGTCGGGGAAATTTGTGTCGGTGATTTCCATGGGACCCACTGTAAACATGGATATTTGTAAGCATCTTTATACCACTATGTAGATGATTCAGTGTGAGAGTGCATGCAGTGACAAATCATATGTCTAACCAGCATGTATGTTTCTATCGATTGGCGCGTTGCGTTATCTTTTCGTAAATCGCGACCACAATGCAACGCCAACCACGAGTTCCCCGCGAGCGAGCATTCGAATGAAGGTCAATTTATACTATCCGCTCAGACACCGGACATTTCCGTTCAGCGCCGATCAGACAAACATTCTTTAATGTATTTGAATATAGGTGTTTATATTATTCGATTAATTCGAAAGAAAGTATTATTATATTGAACGGAAATTTTTGTCTCTGACCGGATTGTATAAATCGACCTTAACGCGATACTATTGCGCCTTATTGAGCCTCCTTACATATTGCATAGTTATCATATTACACGAGGTATGTAATACAAATACTCATTTATAGTGTTCAAGTTCAAGTTGTAAACATGTTTACAAATAAATAAGCTTAAATAAGCTCATGTTCTACTTTACAATTACATGTTCGTTGGAAGTGACTGTGTCTAATAATGCAATACAAGAAACTTGCTTACTTGCATTCATGACGCGACATTTTCCTTTCTTATCTCTGTGGTTGTTATAGTATAGGATTTACGTATTTACCAGAAAAAAAGTCATGAAGACAAACTCGAAAGGCTCAAAAAAATAATGCAATTTAACCGATGTCCTATGTCAAAGCATTAGTGATCAAAACTTTAACGATATCTCGAAAGTGAAAGTATGTGACATGCGGTGTTCTTCCTGACAACCACAAATCTGTCCTTTTGTGGTCGGTATGGCGTTAGTTCGCTATCAGTAAATATTCATATTCATTGAAACATTATGGAAGTATTTTAAAACTCGTATCAATCCATTTCATTATTAAAATTCTCTCACAGAAATAATGAAAAGCTTGGAAACATTTAATTATTAACTTTAAACACATAAAATTAGTTTTTATTTACTTAAATGTTTACAAAAGATTGTTAGTAATTTGCATAATACTATGCATTATGATACTATTATGATCAGAGTCATAGCTTATATCGTTTACTCTGAAAATAGACAATAATAATTTGAATACGAATTCTTATATATTCGCAGTTTTAACATTTCCAATTTCTTTTTATTTTATCTTATAAAATCATTCTCTTAATAGAATGGCCCACGTGTAGTCTAAGACATACATATTGTTAGTTCAGAAAATATTTTATTGTTAAATGGAAAATGTCTACGGATTTTACCTGAAATCTTGCACATTTTTAGAAGGATATACTTGCCACGCTAGGCAAGCTTACAGCCCTTGTTGCAGTCTTCCTTGCATACGCTCAAATGGAGAATCCCGAGAAGATCGAATACCGCTTCGGATTAATCGTGACGATATTATTGCTACTTTTAATCGCATCCCCACTTTTCCATCTTGTAAGTTTTTAAAGTTTTCCATATATACATATCATTCTCAATAATTCTTACTGTTATTTTTCAATTAGGGAGAGATAATAAAGACGAAAAATACAGATATGCTTCCATTTCCTCTCATTTTTATGGGAACACTTGTTACTTTCCAATGGCTGTTATATGGTATTATAATTAATAACATGTTTGTCATCGTAAGTATACAGTTGGTTACGCAAATAGATAACATTGTCCTCGTTTATTGAGCGGACACTAATGCTTTATGTTTTAACAGTTCCAGAACGTCGTCGGTTTTCTCCTTTCCGCGATACAATTGTCATTGTTCGTAATATTCCCGTCAAAATCGAAAGGAAAAGCCAGTGGTCAAGAAAAGATGGACTAAGAAAAAAAGTATAGCGCCGCTAATGAATATTTTATTTTATCTAAATTTATTATTATAACTTTTGTTATAGAGACTTTGAGAATTTTATATCCAAATTAACCCTCTCCAATCCAATTTGGACTTGAAACCTGAAATCTGATTTCTCACCAGCTTTATAAGCTTTACACCGTAGGTTGAAACTTTACCATAGGCTTTAAAAAGCCTATTTAGGGGTATTCGTGATACCGGAGTGGAGCAAGACATTTGAAAGGGTTGAATATATATATTGAACATTAAAAATGACGACAATTCATGAGTACAAATACCAACACAAGATTGTTTGATCACATTCTTCGAAATAGTATGTCAACACTTTATATAAACTTCAAGTAACAGTCAATTCAATTATCTGTTTAAAGCTGATTTTGCAAAATTTTCTCAATTAATAGATATAAAATCAGATTTGCTTACAATAACATTGAACATGTCGCTAATGATCTAGAAGTCGATACGACAGAAAACTCAGATTTAAGAAAAAAGCAAAGATGTATTATTAATTGTATTTCTGAAAGAGAATTCAATGCAGGGTAAAAAATAATTAGACGTTAGCGGTTTACGTAAAAGTTCGGCGATGCAAAATATGCCAAGTCTATTAAATTGTTACTTATGTATTGGGAAATGTTATTTATGTATTTTGCAATACGGCACTAATGTTCCTATACTTTTAGTATGATATTTACTTTAATTATTTAATTCTTTTTAAATGATACTGCATATATGTATATATTTACTTTTAAAGCATATTTTGTACCTAAAACAGCCATATATGTATTTTTGGAATCAATCTAGGATCAGAGAATTAAATTTTCACTAATCTATTTTTAAATGTATGCATTATCAACAGTTAGTTAAGTTTTAGAATTAATTGGATTAAAGAGATTAACGTGTCTAGAAGACAAGTATCTTTAAAAATATATGTAAAAGAAAGATAAATACAGCAGTGAATGGCCCTAAACGTTATTGTATTATAAATACAAACAAATTACAGAAGTATTTCACATTCGGGAACATGATTAAATACAAAATGCCAAGGCATTCGTCGACTAGTTTATGCATTCAATCAAAGTCAAGTATTTTAGATGTATTTCAATTACATAAACATTCGACGCTGTAGATAAGTTCAATTATTTCATCTTGGCAGTTCATACGATCATTGGTCGAATACAGAAGCGGCAGTTATTGAAGTATTTATTATGCAAATCGAATTGTGTGTCTAATAATAAGCTCGGGATAGTTTTCAATGATTGACGTAGTCGTACGTGGCTCGTTGAAGCCGCTTCTGTCGCGAGACTAAACCAATGTGATTACCATTTCACTTTCTACAGGACCGCGTTACGCTGCATGCAAATGTAATCCTTCCGACGACTCACTCGCCTTCCGTCGCGATTTACGTCTACGACAGCTCGTTGGTAGTCTTGCTTGGTATATCGGTTTATTATATGAGCGACGTACATCATCGCTTGACTTTCCGATCGAGTTTGCTGGCTAATAGCAGGAAACAGTGACCTTCCATGTGGACAGTGTCTCGTATCGTGGTCAGTAAGTAACGTGTCCGATTGTTCGCCGGACACCGGTAGTTCTATGGTCTCTCGTCAATCGTTTAGAAACGTGAATCGTTTGTCACAATTTGGCTTGTAATAGACGCGAAAGGGACACCGATCTAATTCAGGTTCATTCAGGAAATATCCGAAGTAATTGCTCTTACAATAAAATTGTCGAATACACTCGCCGCGTCCGACACTGCAAGAGGTCGTTCAAGTTATTTGTGATAGGACACAACTCATAGTGTCTTCTTCCCATATAATTTTCACTGACAATGTTTCTAGTAATGATAAATGAAGAAACATAACGAAATGGATGTTCGTCTGGTGACCGTTCAAATAAAAGATATAACGCTTCACTCTAGTGTCTAGGATAATATCATTTCTCCAGGAACTTGGACGTTCGAGTGGGTAAAAGGAGAATGCACTGTGAGGTGGGATGAGGTAAGTGTGCTCCTCTAATTTTCTCCAATGAAACGGTAGAATTCGCTGGCAGATTGCTCCTCAAGTTTCGCGTGTTCTAATGTTTCGCTCGGATAAGAGTCCAGTAAGAGAAACTATACGTTCGATTAATCCTGAATGTATTGGTGGGCATATTACCATCAGTGGGATGAAATCTGAAATATATCTATGTAATAAGTAGACAGCGGATATCTTTATGCAAAATAAAATTTTTCTACCTGAATTACAACAAACCGGAGTGACATAAAAATTTATTTCACTTTCTTAGTCTGTTGAATAGGTTGAAAGTAATATAAAAGTATTTTTAAATTCGTTTAATGTTTTTGATGTTTTAAATTACACCTACTCATTTATGTAAATTTAGACTGCGGATTTTGTACGTTCATGACAAAAATGTGTAGATAAGAACATTGAAAAAATATAAAACTATTATTGCATTATTTTCCACTCGATAAAATTATTAAGAAAACAAATAAATGTCTTGCACGACATTACATTTTATTTTCAGGACATAAATATACATTTTTAGACATTTTTATTTTGCATAAAAATCCACAGTCTAGAAATTAATCATTTTCATTCATCCAAAATACTCTTTATTTTGCTTCTTTCATTTTAAATCGACATTGACCGCCATAAATCGGTCATCTTTTATTCTGTATTGCAAAATGTCATCTTTCAAAGTACCTATATATTCTTTCGCTCGCAACCACGAATTTTAATTAACTAATTGAATATCGAAATCCTATTCTGCGGCGATAGTCAATCAATGAGTGTTATTAATAGACTGCGGATCTTTATGCATTTATAGGAAAATTGAATAGATGAAATTGAAAATCATAGGAAAATTTTGAAAATTGAAGATGTCAATATACGATTTCTCATCTGTTAAAATTATTAAGGGAGGAAATAGCATTCTGTTTGGTTTCTATTTCTTGCAATCGACGCTGACAATTTTTATTTTGCATAAAGATCCGCAGTCTGGTTATTAATCACGGATATTAATTAATTCAATCCTTCTTCGGATAATAAATTATTTGAATACGTTGTAGATAGCTGTAACAACTAATTTGGTTGTTATTGTTGCTTTCAGTTCGACACTGAACCGATAATCTCGGTTTGTTACTAATATTAAAAAAGTGCGTTGGCCGATACCTTAATTCTTTCATCTTTCAGATGCATTCGTTTTCGAAATAACAATCACTGGATGTTGTAAACTTGTTTATAAATTCACATTTGCGATAGTTTGAACATACGATGTGTCGCATTAAAAAGTTGTTTAGTTTGTATCTTTCAAGTGTATCCATTAGGCTGTACCGACTCTTCGCGGATTTATAATTGACTCCGGGTTCATTATATAGGATGATTCATTACGTCACATTTATTATAAAGTGAAACATATGGGGTTCTATAGAAAAACGAGTCCGATCTGAACGAGGAAAGTCGCATGTTCATGTGGCATCGAGGAAATTTGCGTTTGCGCAGGATTTTCTGTGCGATTGATCTCGAGTATGCGCCCCGGTTGGTTGTTCATGTTCACACATAGGGAAATAGCTGGTTAACGTGAACGTGGTTCTCTTGTGTGGAGGTGGACTGGTTGTAACACCTGCTGCATCCCCTGAACTTCTACGTCACGTGGATCACTCGACGGTTCGTATGGTAGAATACTTCGGGATGAATCGTCACAGTAAAACGATAAAAGCCTCGCCGTTTCGACAATCGTATTTTTCATGATGCTATACGCGCGTCTATATGTATCTGGCAAATATCGGATATCTCCGAGTGTCCGTGATCTTGCATACACGTGCTCTCTAATTGATGGAAGGAGGCTGTCGAGAAGATAAACATTTTCTTTTTTCATCGGTTCCGTCATGGATTTCTAATCTTTGGAGAGCCTTTTCTAAATAAAAACGCAATTTCAATGATAACACCCGCGCTTTCTAATTGTCTACGCGATTCTCATCATCGGAAAGATAAATATCGTAGAATTGTTGGAAAGGCTTTTCTAAATAAAAACGCAATTTCAATGATAACACCCGCGCTTTCTAATTGTCTACGTGATTCTTATCATCGGAAAGATAAATATCGTAGAATTGTTTCTTCTCAGAGAAAATTGTACAAAGATTAATTGTATTTATGGAGTTATTGGAGGTAATTTTGCATAAAGAGTGATTTTTGGAATTTTATAACTTTTCTGCTAGCTGCACGTACTTCTCAATGAATTTCTAAATTAATTATTTTCGTTGTCGAATGCATAATTGTGCAGATGATATGAAGAATATTAATGTACAAATTATATACCCATTAGAATACGTAATTAGCCCACGATCGTCTGGAACGTTTCGTTCGAATATTAATTTCCTCGCATGCATATCTAGGGCGATGAGCTTCTTAATGGCGTTTTAATACAGTTACAATTACAACATTGGATCCGTAAATATACTATTTCAACAGCTAATAATCTTGACCTTAATGAAAAATAATGATATACTTATGAATGCAATGCACTCTTTTATTATTATCTTTTTCTCTTTTTATTGGACGTTTCCGATCAGCTTATCGGATCATAATGCAAAAATTGATACGATTATGCGTTCATGAATTTCCTTTCGAGATTGAAATGCCTTTCTTTTATCTTTTAACAAAATTAATTATTATTGCTGCTTTAATTATAACGTAACGATATCTTTATATTAGGTTGCTCCAAAAGTTTCTTTCTCAATGTGTACGTGTAATATTGTTAAATAACACGAGCATATGTAAACAACATGATAATTTCTTCATTAAAGTTTTATTACTGTTTTATTTATTACACAATTTGTTTTCTTAAAAAACTAGGTTGAATTTGCATTTTGCGCATTAATCGAAAATGAAACTTTTGGGACAACCTAATATATTACATTTGTTTTGTTACTGTTTAAAGTTGATAATTAAAAAAAAAATTAATCAATTATACATATATCTCGTGTTTATATACAATTATTTGTGTATTATAAACTTATCTGTAAATTTTAAATCGTACATCGTTTTCTAAGGAGTCGAGAAAAATTTTTGAATGTTTTGCAGAGATTTCAATTACAATAGCATTGTTGGCGTAGGTCTTCTCACTCGCTACATCATGCAAAAGTATCTTAAAGGAAAATGAACACTGCTTTGTGAAGGTAGAGGCTTCAAGCTTTAACAATTAAAACTACCGAGCACTGAAAGCGATTAAAATGTTTTAGCCGATAGAACTGACGAGGCTCTATTTATTTCGAATTCGTGCAATTTTTATTGCAATACGTGTTTGGATCGTCATCATTTCGTCATCATTTCATCATTTCAATAATTACAAAATTAAAAATGTAAGACCGGTCACATTTGACCGGCAGCGGTAGGTTTAGTGTTAAAATGAGTTGAGGCTTATGATTGTACCATTTGTTTTCACGAAATTATCATAATTTAAATATTGATAATTTTTCGAGAATTGGAAATATTTAAATATTTTTTGGCTCCACTGTATATTACATACTGATTACAATAAATTTCACTATTTAGAGCCAGCATTCTTTTCATTATGAAATTATAATTTTTCGATTGCCACGCTAAGACCACTTTATAAATTGTGGACGATACGAAAAGCGGACATTTTCCTTTGCGTTCACATGGCACACGCTCATCCAGAAACGACAGTCCTCCCCCATCGGGCTTAATATCAATTTAGAGCACAATACAGGGAGCATTTCGATGTCGTGTAATTTGCTTGAACGTTCATTAAGTATACTAGGACAATTATAACCGTATCCAATAACGACGAGGTCGCACGAGTTGGTCAGATGGCTGCAACACGTGTCCCTTAAAGGATCTTATTAGAAATGAATCATATTAAACTCCAAACCGTTGGAAAATTAAAAAATGTTAAAGGAAAAAACGTGAAATATGTTACTCCGAATTGTACATTTAGAAACGGAAATAAAGGAGTTCATTATTAAATGGAGCAACGGGTATACACATTGAGCTGAAAAATATAATTGTAAAAATATAAAATCTAGCCGAGCTGATTAGATCGAATTAGTACGAAGTATTATTATCTTATCGATTACTTTTTCACGCTGATAATGATTCCATAAATGCTAATAATTTGTTACGCGCATTTTTTAAACTCCATTTTCTAAATTTCATTGTACATGCGATGTTATTGTTTGGCTTGTATTAGAAAATATTAGCTAAATCGAATTACTTCTTTCGAGTAATTAGAGGTAATTATTTATATTAGCGATTAGCGGGGATAAATGCGTATGGACAAAAGTTGTTTAGGGGACCCTAATAACATATTTCAAGCTCATCAAAATCATTACCTAGAAAATAATTACCTACTAGATAATAATTAATGAAAGTAGCAGCAATATCATTACTAATTCTTTTACAATTGTTCTATGATCACAACCTTTCATGTTTTAATATTGTAGATTTATTAAAAGAATTTGAAACACCAATGCGGAAGTGTTTTATTGATACAACAAAGTTTAATTTCTTTTAATGTAACAAAGGAAAAAGAACTATCGTGTTACAGAACAATTTGTCTATCGTAATAGAAATATATCGGAAGAATTCATACAAACTGATGCGACAGATACACTTCGTTACGTCTTCACAATCTGGGTCATGACTACCCCATATCCATATCCCTGTGCTTTGATTGAAGCTATTGTACATATAGCTGTAACAGATGCCACCAGCTTGTTTGAAACACATTTAAAGAAACTTTCATATGAAAGTTTTCTTTTCATGTCTTGTCCTTCAATTCTGTGCTCTCATACATTTCCAAAATTGGTGGTTTTCAGAGAGCGGACTTATATTAAAAACTAATATTGATCCCTTGCCGTATCATCTTCTTTACAGTTACAGTGATTAAAACGTCTTTATCCCCAAAAATGTTGTAGAAGGGAAGATCCGCAATCTAGTAATAGTTGATTAGACTGCGGACTCTATCCACTTATAGCAAAATTGAGTAGATAAATTTGAAAATTGTTGGAAAATTTTTAAAGTTGAAGATGTCGATATATAATTTCTCCTCCATTAACACTAAACCTACCACCACCGGTTAAATACCTGGTTCCAGATTTTTTATTTCACAATTATTGAAATTACAAAGGTACTTTCGTGGTAAATGATTAAATAAATATATTTAGTAGAGCGCTAAGATATTATAACATGAACAGCACAAAGTCCAAATAAATTTAATCTCGTTATTTTCATAAGGCAACATGTGCCTTTAAAGCTCGGTAGGTTTAGTGTTAAAATCATTAAGGGAAGAAATAACATCCAATTTAGTTTCTATTTCTTGCAATCGATGCAGCAATTCTCATTTTGCATAAAGATTCGCAGTCTATAGATGATGCTTTTAATAAGAAAAACAAGAAACAACAGCATGCAAAAATTCCGAACAGTAAAAGAGAAGCGTGTGAACGTGTTTTTTTGGATGACCGTTTAGTTGCCCGGAAGCAGCGACGGTGTATCGAAAAGTCACTGACATCGGCGACTTCTGACGTCTCTGTAAATGGGTCTGGCAGAGTCGGCAAGGCAGAGGGGAGGGATGGATCACGGCAGGGTACGGGGGATGAGCAGGATAAGACGGAAAAAGGGGGGAGATCCTGCTTGTCCGACTATTCCACACACTGCGCTGCCCCGCAGGACACGTGATTCGGCGCTTTTGCGAAATGTGTAACTCAGTACTATAACGCTGATTCCTTTTCGTGTTTGTCTGTTTATCTATCTGCCTTGGAGGCCTCCCCGAGATTTTCCTCGTGTACCCGAGGATTCGTTTTTGTGCGCGGGAGCGCACCGGTGCGTCTTTCCGGCCGCTGCTTCCACAGTGACGCAAGTGAAGTGGTATTCTTGGCGAATTGTTCTGTGAGTTGTTCTACTAACCGGTAGTCATTAGATATCGTTAAATCCTTGCGTTTTTCTTTATCACATCGACCTCTCGTATTCGTTCAATGCTGTTGGGTTGGTGCAGAAATAATTGTGGTTGTCGTCTGCTCAAACTTCAGCGACTTTTCCGAAGCGACGTTTCAGCTCGTTACATTTATATCAACGAAAAGTGCGAAGCTTCGATTTATGTTTCATCTTTGGCGTGACTGTCCATATCATTCGGTTACGTTTGTCTGTCAAAATGCAGAAAAATTCGCGCGATCTTATTATACGAGTTCAAAGTAGGACGCAGAGCGGCGGAAACTGCTCGCAATATTAACAATCCGTTTGGTCAGGTTGTCAAAGTGAAAATGGAGAGAAAGCAAATTTGTGCGATCTTATTACACGAGTTCAGAGTAGGACGCAAAGCAGAAACTGCTCGCAATATTAACTGCCCTTGCTCTACGATTTATTTTACGGTTTCAGTGATTAGACCTTTTTTGTAGTTCGTACAATTTTCGAAAAAAGGAGAAACTTTATTGACTTTATACCTATTGTATGCTTATATTTGTGGTTGTAAGGAAAACCGCCGCATGTCACAATTTCAAAAATTTGAGTTCATGCAATAATTGAGCTTTAAACTATGGGATTTACGTATTCACCAGAAAAAAAGTCATGGAAAGAAATTCGAAATGCTCAAAAAAATAATGCAATTTAACCAATGTCCTATGTCGAAGAATTAGTGATCAAAACTTTAAACGGCAATATCTTCCTGATAACCACAGATACATTCTCCAATAGCGGTACATCAACAAAATCAAAGTAGAATTTTATTTCGGTTTAAAGGAAATTAGTAGCACTCATATTTATTAGATTCTATTCAGAATCTTCATCACGAGTCAGACACGATATTGTAGGGGAAGGAGTTAACAATCCGTTTGGTCAGGTTGTCAAAGTAAAAATGGAGAAAGCAAATACGTGCGATTTTATTATACGAGTTCAGATTAACACTAGGTTTACGGAGCTCTAGAAATAACTATTTCACATTATTGTATAAACATAACAAGAATGTGTCTATCCAAATTTTTGGCCATTTCTCCAATAATGTATTCCAAAAGAAATAAATTTGGTAAATAATTCCTCAGGGAAACATCTTTACAATCTCAATAATCGCACATTAAGAATATTAGAAGCCGTCATTTTGACGGATCCCGTAAACCTAGTGTTAAGGACGCAAAGCGGTGGAAACTGCTCGTAATATTAATCCTACCAAGCCCAAAACATATAAAAGTGAAGTGATTTACTTCAACTTTGTACGGTTTTCATTATAACACGTACTTAAATAAAGAGAAGACAATTCAATAATTTCCTATGAAAGCGTTTTTATAATTTCAATAAACATGGCATACAAAACCGGTTAATTTGACCGTGGTACGTTTAGTGTTAACACTGTGTTTCATCAGGGGACAAAAGCATACAACTGAACACTGGTATCAAAGACTTCTTGAAGATGAACAGGCTCCTGGACACGTTCCTCTGTAATTGATGATGATGAACCGTTGTCGAAATAGATCCTCGAAAAACATCTCGCAAGGTTGCAAAAGAACTAAAAGTTGATTATTCGTCGTTTATCTGAAATTGGCAAATAAAGCGAAACATATGGCTTTAAAATTCAAGAACAACAACCACAATTATTTTTGCACCAACTTAATATTATCTCTTATACCAAGCATTTTCTAATCAATCATCGAATTCGCGGCGATGTTCAGTAGACTCTCGTGTAAAGCGATGCTAAAATTGTTTAAAAAGCCCGCATTCAGTGGATCCAAAAACTATTCGAACACCGAGTTTCTGATTCTCGTGAAAATTGACGGTAACTTGTAATTTCGTAAAAAAAATAGTACAGCAATATGCCTGCACTGATTTTAAAGCTCGAAAACTTTAAATGCTATAATTGAAATCTGTATAAGAACATTAAAAAATTTTTTTCGTGAATGAATCTTCCATAGGCTTGAAGACTGATGTCTCCCGTTTACAGTGGCTCCTTAAAAATTGACGTACGATTTTTTTTCACTATTCTATGGTACCTTAGGGTACCCTGTGTTACTGTAAAATTGACAGTACGCTTTTCATTCGAATTTCAATGAAACAATAAAAAAAATCATACGTTAACTTTTTCGTGTCATAAACCGAGACTTCAATCTTCAAATCCACAGTAGATTCATTTACGGATGAAATTTTTTAACGTATCTAGGGACGCTTCAATCGGTAGAATTTTCGAGAGATACATATCTTTAGTTTTCCTGTCACGTCATCAAAATTGTCTTAGGCAAAAATCAATGATGATTGGTAAAAGTAGAAGTCTCAATCTTTAAAATGATACCGGATGTATCATTGTGCTATTTTTTTAAATGAAATTATCGCAACTTAAATATCGACGATTTCTCGAGAATAGAAAATTTGTTTAAACAACTTTTGTATTCACTTTATACGTATCTTCGGTGGCAGTACGTCTGCAATGTTTTGTACGTTTACTTTTTTACAGTTACTGTCACATAAAATACATTGTATACATTCTTTTGAAAACTCTTTGAAAGAAAATCGATATTTTTAGACTAAATCTACCGAGCCTGAAAAGTAACTGGTATGTGTCGCCTTAGAAAAGTAATAAGATTGAATTTATATATATCCCATTCTTATTATGGTATGCTTCTGAATGAAGAAAACATCTCTCATAAAAGCATTTTTATAATATTAAGAATTTCAAAGTGAAAAATCTGAAATTGACTATTCGTTAGTATTCTATTCAGTGTTAAGTTTAATGGAGTCCAGATATAAACTTGGTTTGGTTTACCATTTAATGTTGAACTTTGTATCATCACAAATTTTATTTTTTGGCCACTATATGCACAGTAGAATCTCGATCGCTTGATCGGCGAGTGGACTAAATTATCTAGAGTGGTTGTACATGTAGCTGATAAATACCTAGAGAGTTCACGGTCGAAGAGTGTTAATTTTGTTGAAAAGTTAATTTTCTGACATTCTAGACAGTGTATTTGTAACTGAAAATTCTATCGTTTCTGTTTCAATACTCTAAAGAATGGCGATACCATTGCTCTTGTGAGACTCGTCCTCTGAGATAGGGTTCCACGGCTCCCTCTGCGATTGTTATACTAATTACCTCAAACTTTCATGCTCTGAAAATACTTTCAAGTGTCACTTTTATTAAAATGTTTCTATATCGTAGGTGCACAGTTATAATTGTATACTTTGTTACACTAACAAATGTGACAACAAATTAGGTTAAATTTCGTAGCTAATCTGTTAAACGTTTAAACAATTTTATTTGAAGTGCTGCCACATATATTTATGCATCGGTTATAGCAAAAAATTGTTTATCGTTATATTGTCTAATAAAAATGGATTAACTAGTAATAAAAAACAAGTGTGAAATAATGCAAGATATGAAGGGTTATACCACAAAATTTATAATTTTTAGAACATGTAAAAAAAAGTGACTGTAATTTTGCAAAAGATATATTGGTACTATTATATATTGTTTAAATCGCTACAGTGATACACACTACTAATTAACTTCGAGTCACTGCGTTTTACAAATTTTCATCGAATTCGTTCTTTTAGCTATTTTTTAAAACACGTATAACATTTATTAAATAAATTATAAAGTATAAAGTTTATTACACTGCTAGCGTTTAAAGACGTGTAATAAAAGTTGTAATCTGTAGTATCAATCGATTAAAAAAATTATTGTATCAACATTTTGGTATATATCCACATGACTGATTTATTTAATATTTCATTGTAATCTTCTTCAGATTTTAATATTTTACTCTTATTAAACTTTCATTTTATCAACTCTTATTTTGTATAAAATGTATCTGAAGTTGATTGGTAAACACAATATCTTCGAATCAAAGCCATTCGATTTGCAAACATGTCTATATTTAAAAAATGTCATCGTAGGTATAATAAGTTAAATAAACAAATGAAATAAGTTTGTTTTTTTTTTATAAACTTCTGTAACAAAAATTTGTGCTTAAGTTGAATGCACAAATTAGGTAGAGATATTAAAAATGATTAATAAATAGTTTAACTAATTATTTGGTGTAACGTATGGGATCCGGTGATAAAGAAGCTTGATTTTGCCTGCTTCTCGTTTACATACATTTATCAATGATAATGTGAATTCTTAGAAACATTTGCAATTTAAGAATGGGAACTCGATGACTATGCTTCAATAACTGTATGCTGAGAACATGTATGCCGGCACCATCCACGACGTATACTTGAAATAATAAGTATTCAAGGCATGCTTTATTGTTATTGTATGAGATGTGAAAACGTAAATATAATGGAAGCAAAATTTTATGGCGGAACACAAATAAAAGACTTACTGTAGAATCCTCGATTTGTTGTCAAAAGTTCAGTCTGAGACGTAACAACATTTTTAACATGACATCATTTTTAAGATTCACAAAAACCAAGATTTTATGTATCATTTGTGAGGACGAATAACTCGATTCACTATATGAAAGTATTGCTGTAAGAATTTTTCTCAAGTTAATCTCTTTATTATTAATGTATTAATTTGTACAACATTCTTTTGATGCACAATATTGTAATTGATTAATAACAAGATAGTAATACATTAATAAAATATAAATCTAGGATACACACATGTATGAAATGTATGTTTATACATTTACTTAATCATCACTTAATCGATAACAATTAAATTTGGAGTAATAACTATTCGGATCACGATGCAAAATACAGATCATTAATATGATTAAATTAATTTAACTAATTTCTCGGAATCCTTCACTTTTTATAGAATCCCGAACAACGTTGGGTAGTTAAACTAGTACTTTACTGGCTTTCTTACTAGTATTTTTGTAATTTATACTACTGGGTACACACATCATTATTTTCTGTTTATTATTTTATACATACTGTATACCTTTATTTATTTACAAGATGGGTCTAAACTCAATGTATTTTGTTTCTGAGAATTTCGTGAAAATGCATTTAAAAAAGATTTTTTTAGACGGCGTGGTAGACACGATAATACCATGCAACATTCGCTTCGATTTTTTAAAAATATCATTTGCTGTTCTCGAGATATTTCACGAAAAAGAAAATTTTTTCAAGGGCTGATTTCGCCCCTTTAATGCGAGAAGTAGTACGAAAAACAAATAGGGTTGTGTTGGGCGTAACTTAATCTGCTTGTATGCAAAGTTTCATAATTTCTTGAATTTACGGGTCCGATAACTTTCCTTGTTAGGAGAATTATAAAGAATTATAAAGCGTGAAAAACTTGTAACTTAACCCTTAAATGATTAAAACTGCAGTGCCTCAAGTAAGTTGCATTCAATGTTATATTTATATTCTGAGCAATTTTACCAGACACGAGATGAAAAAAAAGATGGTTGACGTTTGCGTTTCGTTGCCAGTGTGCGGTATTAGAGCATTATTGCGGAGTCAGGCGAATTCTTTAATTGCTACCATCGATACTCCTCCACTCGGCGACTCTTTTCCCGGAAAATTTCGAACGATCGGTGCATTCGTGTGCGCACATATCCCGCGGCCGCATCTGCGACTTCTATTTATAAGATCGACTAGGCGGATGACCGTGGAGTCACTAGAAAAATATCCTGAAATAAACACCCTCCCTATTAATGATTTTGCTCTAACGAGCACTGTTGCGAGTCTTCGGGCTGGATCTGTGAGATCTCCGGCCTACGGTTTTTCAAACTGCAGACTACCACTCACGATGGATTGCAATATTGCTACAGTGGCTCCAAAAATATTGGCACGCTCCTATTTTCAATTTATTGGAAACGGGGGAAAGATCAAAATGATCGTATAGGAAAACGATTAAAAAATTTTCTTGCATCACAAGGTACTTTTCAATCAAAATCGATTCTTGTTGTAAATATGAATAATAAAAGTAACATTTAATTGTTATTGTTTATTCCGATTCGGAATCTGATACGCTTGTGTATTTACTTTTGGTAGTTTTTTTTTAAAACTTAAGTTAAAGTTAATTTAAGTTAATCTAAGTTAAACTTTAAAACTTAGAAAAATTGAAAGAAATTGTTGATATTTCAAAAAACTTATCTGCGATTTCGAAGGTCTTAGTATATTAAACATACAAGAATTACATTAATCAAACGAGCATTTGGCAAAAATGGCGAACTGAAAAAATGTATAAGTATTTTCTATTTTATTCTAAAAACAATAAATTCATATACAGTAGGACCTCGATTAACCGGATCCCGATTATAAACAAATATGCGTTTAAATATGATTATGTTATGAAGGGAAATAGATTTTCAAAAATAAGAAATTTATTTTGGAATATAATGCACATTTTTTGATTATATCCCTCGGATCTCGATTATCCATCGGGCCTTAATTTGTTCGGGCCGTTTGTCTCCCGATCAAGCCGGTTAATCAGGATCCTACTGTATTTCGAAAAATGATCGGTAATATTAAAAACTATTGGATTGGCAAGAAAGTAATTTCGGTATTTTAAGGTGAAATAAAACCGAATTTCCTTATTGAAGCGATGAACTTTAATCAATAAAATATTTTCTTATTTATTCTTTTTGGCTAAAGATTACCGAACAAAAGGGAAAATATCTTATTCATTGAAATTCATTCCTTGAATAAAAAATTGGGCTCAATTCACCTTAAAATTACTTTCTTGCCAACCCAATATATGTATTATGTTATGAATATTTTATGACATAATAGTCTTTAGATTTAATAGTTCGGAAATTGGACTTTTTAGCATTGCATCGAACACTGTGGATTGTGGGCAGTGTGAATTTCTGAGACGATCGGGTAATAATAAAGAAAGAATCATTCACGAAGACGAGTCTCGTTTCTCATTCGGCGGCGAATCTAGGCGTGCGTGTCCATCGGCGAAGGTGCACGCGTGAGTGAAATTGTGAACGGTCTAATAATAACCGTGCACTTACTTATGTGGATGGTTGATTTCAATTCAAGCAAAAACGTCGGCCAGACCTCGTCCTTTCAGGGTTCGGGGTCAGTGTTCATCATAATAAAAAACGCGAGGAGCATCCGAAAGTCGAAATCGTCCGCGGTCTTAACGTCACGCTCCGCAAAGATTGTTCCTCGGGGGCTCCATGATCTTGAGTTATTTTCGTCGGTTATGGTAAAGAATCTTTATAATATCGCCGACGAGACATCACGAACTGGAATGAATCGTTTACCATTGCTGCGTCTCTTTGCAGCGTTATTTTTACACAAAAAAGAAAAAGAATAGAACCTGCCGTCACGCGAAAAATAATCTTACAATGAAAGATCACAGCGGTGGGGTCGTCGATTTTAGTTAAACATTTTCTGGTGAATCCAGAGCAAAAATAAGCAGATCCATGTGTCCGAGCGTTTTTGACGATACTCATTATTTATGAAGATAATTAACATTTAATTTTATGATATCCAGAAAATTTATTTATATATCAGATAATTGTATAAGTTCGTGCTCAATTTTCGTAAAAAGAAATTTCGATTCAAGTAAAAAGAAATTATACAATAGTCACCATTCTTTTCTACAATTAGGCAACTTTTTACAACTTTTACGATGAGAAAACTTTTCGAATTGTAGAAAAGAATGGTGACTATATAATCGATTAATAAAGCTGTATTCTTTAAAATTTAACCATTGAATTTTATTTCCAAATCGGGCACGAACTTATGCAATCATCTAATACTTCATTTCTTAATCATGTCGCAACAGCTATGGTAGCGAGGGTGGCAGAGGTTACGTGTTCAAATCCATGTTACGATTAATAACTCTTTTTATTATTATGAGTTTTTTATTTTTCTTCTTTTTACTTTCAATTTTAAGTTTTAGGTCCTTAAAAATGTTTTCTTCTCTCTTTCTTTCTAATCTTGCTATTTGAACCGTTTATTTCGAAAGTGGACGAAGTCCTAAATTGAGATATTTAAGAGTTTGCGTTTCAATGACATTAAAAATATACGTATAGGATACCAATGTATCACACTTCTTAAGTGTATCTAAGAGAGTTAAATTTACAATTCCTATTAAAATAATAGCAATTATTAAGTGGATATTATCTTACATCGATTTCCACCAAACCGAGGGTGTAAAATCGGAGTTGGGCAAAAATTTAATCAACGATTGACGAATAAATTTCTACTTCAATCGTTAATCGCAATTAACGATTAAACTCCTACTTTAGTCGTTAATTGCGGTTAACGATTACATTCTTTTCAGTTGTAATCGTCAATCGGATAATTGATTAATGATTAACTGCTGAAATTTCGAAATGAAATACGGAATCAAAACTGTATGCACACTGAAAAAAATGTAAACTGAGTTTAGGTATATTGTCATTTGCTCAATAATACGATCTCTATGTGCCTGCTTATTACAAATGATGGATAGACCGTGTGGCGATTAACTTCAACAATTGATTAAGTCTCCGATTTTTCGATGATTCCTTTTTTTAATCAACGATTGACGATTAACTTCATCAATCGATTGAATCAATCGTCAATTTTTCAATGGTTACCTTTTTTAATCGTACACATTAATCAATCAATCTTGGTTAAAATTTTAATTGATTAACTACCAGTGGACTGTACCAGTACAATGGTAGGTATCCGATGTATTAAAATGAGAAAAAAATTTTTCAGCAGAGAGCGAGTGAAAATAAGCAAAGATGTACGGCCTAATATTAGAGAACATGTCCGAGTACATTCGGCAGGTGTACGGAGAAGATAGATGGGAAGAGATTCGACGACAGGCGGCCGTCGATCAACCAAGCTTTAGTGTTCATCAGGTTTAC
The DNA here is from genome assembly GCA_028455795.1 of Lasioglossum marginatum. Lineage (NCBI taxonomy): Eukaryota > Metazoa > Arthropoda > Insecta > Hymenoptera > Halictidae > Lasioglossum > Lasioglossum marginatum. The sequence goes on from CM052246.1 coordinate 3,067,452, forward strand.
CCTGAGAATCTAATACCGAGATTAGCGAAGAAGGCAATTCAGGTATGATTTATATGGAATTGTATTATAAACAGACAGCTGTTTCAATTTCAATGTATAAGTCTATGTGTACAGAAATACAGTTTTCTTTCGATATAAGACGATGGCTCGGAACGGCTGTCGACGTACAGTGGCCGGAATTAATATTCGGACGCTCTAAAAAAGACGATAACTTTTTTATTGTTGTACTATACGATTTGAACTCTTTTGGAAAGTTAGAGCAATTAGTTTACTACAGGATGTGAAAAGAAATTTTTTCAAAAATTGCAATAGATCGGAATTCTGGAAAAAATACTAAAAGTTGCATTTTACAATCTTTTTTATGTGGGCGTATATTGAAAATTTAAAAAATACGTTTCGTAGATCTGCGTGAATTAAACATATTCTAAAAACTTCGTCAAAATGAGCTACAAACGTTTAAAGATGGTAAAAATTGCAGATTTTCGCGATTTTCGGCCTCTAACTGCAATAAATCTAAGGATTCTTACATATTTCAATGCCTGTCGTTTTTTCCCGCACCAATCGATTTCGATGAAAGTTTCACAGTGCATATAATTGACACAGATCTACAAACTTATTATTTTTTAAATTTTCAATATACACCCACATAAAAAAATTGTAAATGCAACTTTAGTATTTTTTCTACAATTCGGATCTATTGCAATTTTTGAAAAAATTTCTTTCCACATCCTGTAGTAAACTAACTGCTCTAACTTCCCAGAAAAGTTCAAATCGTATAGTACAATATTAAAATAGTTATCTTCTTTTTTAGAGCCACTGTATTACGCGTGAGGGTCCTTTGACATTGTTCTTGAGTGGGCCGTGAGTTTACGGGTCCAATAAAGTTGTCCTGCATACCACAAAGTGACTAAAAAGGATAGATTATGTGTCGAGCTGACGACTTCAAAGAAGAGGGAATAGAGATTTTCTTATATCGAAAGAAACATCGTCGTCTTATATCGAAAGAAAACTGTTGCACTCAGGAAATAACGTTTTACGAACACTAATTTCAACAGACGTACAGCTTTAGTGTTCATTCATTGGTCACCCTAGTTTCAAAATAAAATATTTTTTCTTTTAAATGATTAATTTGAAATAGATGTACATCTGATGAAGGGACGTGCGAAGTTTCTATAGTTCCAGTTAATAAATAATTGTTCATTCACTGTATAGAAATAAAATGTTAAAATATAACGGTTATTCATAGATTTAGTTAAATCTATCTACAATATGAATAATTTTTGTAGCGGTTGGTTAGTTTGATAGATTAAGCACTTCTTGCCAGTGCTAGTATTATTTCCGTCCAATTGAGTATATTCTTCACTCACACCACAGGTACTTGGCATAACGGAGAAAGAATTTTTCGATCAACTGGGTGTACACTTCGTAGGATTCGTTGGCCAGTACGGTTACGATCGTGTGCTTTCAGTACTCGGACGTCACGTAAGAGATTTCCTTAATGGGTTGGACAATTTGCACGAATATCTCAAGTTTTCCTACCCGAGGATGAGAGCTCCCTCGTTTATTTGCGAAAATGAAACACGCCAAGGTAAATATCGAAGTTGTCACGTATGGTTCGTGCCAAGATAATTGCGGTTTTCATCAGTTTAATCTTCAGTTTAATTTTCTGAGCCATTCGACGGGTGAAATCGGCCCTTGAACAAATTTCAATATTCTCTTTTTCGTGAAATGTCTCGAGAACAACAAACGGTATTAAAACAAAGTTCCATGGTATTATTGTGTCTATCAAACTGTGCGAAAAAATCTTCTAAAATGCATTTTAAAAAATTTTCTTTGACACAGTTTGGTAGACACAATAATACCATGTAACTTTCGTTTCAACTTTTTTTTAATATCATTTGTTGTTCTTGAGATGTTTCACGAAAAAGAAAATATCGACATTTTTTCTACGGCTGATTTCACTCCTTTAATACGAGAAAAATAGGGTTGCATTAAGCATAACTTACTCTGCTTGTTTGCGAAGTTTCGTAATTTTTTAAATTTATCTGTTCGATAACTTCCGGTTGTTAGAAGAATTATAAAAGACAAAGTGAAAAACTTGTAACTTACCCCTTAAGTGGACCATCAAAATATACTTTAAAAATGCAATGATTCAATTAAGTTGTATTTAACCGTTTGCACTCCAGCCTAGTGACTCGTATAGTACACCAACAACTCCAGCACTATATTAGTTACAAGTGTGTATACATTGTATATATACTAAGATAAATATATAATACAAAAAATACGGTTGCGTCAATAAAACAAAACATTTATTCCTTAGCTACATAATATAAAACAAGTTCAAATTTATAAATCTTCAACAAAATGAAGATTTCATTTTTTGTGTTCATATTTCAAATATCGCATTATCGGCGACAACGGAGTGCAAAGTGTTAATATAAAAATTCACATATAGTCGCGTTATTAATAGTTACAAATTAAATAATTATTAGCCTAAATTTGAGAGGGTCTGCGTCGGCGCCACGTCGTTCACTTAAGGGTCAATATACTTTCACGTTAGTTTCTGTTCACTAATTACGTTAGCGAATGAAATGAAATTTCTCGTCAGTTTTAAAATAAAAATATAAACTCGAATGAAGTTCCGTAGTCTAATTGTAATATTAACGGTGTAGCCGATCGACAAGTAAATAATTTCTAAATAACAGGGTATACTAAATATATGAATTGCCAAATAAATCTCGTAACCAATCTGTTTCCCTCTATTCCAGGCTTAACTCTTCATTACAGGAGCAAGCGACGCGGCTTCGTTTATTACACGATGGGCCAGATAAGAGAAGTAGCTCGTCATTTTTATCACAAGGAATTACAGATCGAGCTCGTGCGGGAGGAGATCCTTTTCGACACCGTGCACGTGACTTTCCAACTCACCTTTGATAACAGAGCTTTCACGCAAGCTTCTCTGGCGATGACTCGCGAAGAGAAGCATCTGCCAATTGGAGCTTCTGTGTTGTTCGAAATATTTCCATTTTGCATTGTTTTTGGGTAGGTTGAGTTTGATTATTCTCGTATTAAGTGCACACTATTCACGTGTGATGTGAAACACGAAAATCGCTATCGGACTCTTAACCCTCTCCGGATCAAAAATGTTTTAGGTCGAGCTAAAAATCTGAAAATTTGTACGTAGCCTTATTAGGCTAAAATGATATTTTCCAAATATTGTCATCTAGCCACACAATAGTTCTATAAAAAAAAATTACATAAAACATTCATTTAGATTTGTATCAGTACTCAGAATATCTTTTTAACCCTTTGCACTCGGTTGTCCCCTCTGAGGCACCACTAAAAATTGCTGTGCCATTATTCAAAATATTGTTTACATTATTAAATGTATCGGTATCTAATCAATTACTAAACATTTAGGTATTCTATGAGGTATTATATTTATATTTCATAAAATTTCAAAAATCATAGGGGGTGGAAATATTCTAGATCGGAAGAAATGTTTAATTTTCCAGTTAAAATAGCTCCGAGTGCAAAGGATTAAACTGTAATGATCACCGATTCAACAATTATAAAGTGCAGAGCAGACTTCTTTCTGAGAAATGAAAGTGAGAGTCATAAACAAAATTCAAATTGACCGTAAACCATTGGCCTTCAAAAAATGCATTCATGTAATGTCGAATATATATTTGAAAAAACAACACGGAGAGGGTTAGCGTTTGCGTGAAATTTTATTTTTAACCCATTCGCACCATAAGGAAGAATGAACGAGAAGAACAATTCGAAAAAGAAAAATAAAGCACATATTTGTTGTAATACATACAGTTATTTACCACATTGCGCGTGTAAATCAGCTAAATGTTGCAAACGGGTTAAGAATTTATCAACGCAAAAAGGAATTAGAAAAATCTTGCTGAAACTGAAAGCTAAGTCTACTTTGATAATTAATTTCGATTCTTATTTAAGGAAGTTTTTAGTGCCAAAAGATAATACTGATATTGTTTTATGTTAAGTTACAGTTCTTGTTATACTATTTTACTATAGTTATTACAAAATGCTTATTAAATGTTCGAGATCTCTCAAAAATTGGATAATTTTATTTTGCTTTTCTACACTTCTGAATATTCTTATTCTTTATTACTAGACTACGGAACTTTACGTATTCATTGTTCGTAAAAATCTTCGGGAAATTAATTAAATGAGATGTAACTTCTTAATTAAATTCTATTTACTTAAGATATGTATTTCCTTCAACTTCTGCAATCTCATTATCAGTCTTGCGATTAATAAATTTGTTTACACGATGTGGAAATCGATTACTGTTTCCAGGTCGGACATGGTTGTAAGGAGTATCGGGAATTCGCTGATGGTGATATTGCCCGATCTTGTTGGTAAGAAGATCACGAAATTCTTCGATCTTGTCAGACCACTCATTGCGTTTAAGTTTCATTCGGTAAGGGCATGCAACAAAATTTTGGTCATCTATATTAACCTGACTTCCAAATTTAATTATTCGAGTTAACGTTTCTATTACAGATTTTAAACAGAACGAACAACATCTTCGAGTTGGTAACGGTAGAACCGATTCTAACAGAGCGGCCATCTGATCGACACAGGGATGACATTTTATTGAGTGACGCGCTTGATTCCGTAGATGACAGAACTTTAAGATTGAAAGGTATATTTTCTCTTTGCGTTCTTCAACCCTAGAGGGAAGATTCTGGTTTTCCATTCACAAAAAATCGGTTTTCTAGCAAGACGTTTCTTTCAATCTAGAAGTTTCTTATTCTATGTATTCTTTCTATTACACTGTTCGCATGAAATTGAACCTGTTTTCCCATGCAACATTTGAATTCTTAGTAATTTGTAGAATACAGAACAATTTAGTAATTTAGAAACTGTTACAAATAATGCAATTGTATACTGGAATATATTTCAATATAGTAGAATATGTATTGGAATATACATATTACAATATAGTAAAATATATTGGAATATATTGCAATACATATAGTAGAATATACTAGAATACAATAGAAGATACTAGAATATATTTCAATATAGTAGAATATTGGAATATACATATTACAATATAGTAAAATATAATATATAAATACCGGTATTGCAATCCCTAACTGGGATATATCACTATCCGAGTGAAATAAATTATAAATATTATTACGAAAGCCTCAGTATATCGACACAAAAGAATTGCGTTAAAGCACACAGCTAGAATAAGAATGAATAAATATTTGAGCATGCTCCTTTAGGCCAAATGATATACATGGACAACTGGAAGATGATGATGTACCTTGGTACTCCTGTAATGCCAGACTTAAACGCTCTAATTGCAACTGGCTTGTATATAAATGATCTTTCCATGCACGACTTTAGCAGGTATAGTGTACTTTTTAGTTGTTTCAACAATGTTGATTGCAATATAAACTGCAGTATCTCTGCTCTAAAATGGTAGAATTAGAAGTAAATAGTAACTTCACTGGAAGGTAAATAAGTTGTATTATTACTGGAAGTGTGCGAGATCCCGGCAATTCCCGGGAAACCCGAACACCCCCGGGAATCCCGAAAAAATTCACGGGAAACCCGAACACCCCCGGGGATACCGAAAAAATTCACGGGAATCCCGAAAATGTTCGGGTTTCCCGGGTTGTACAGGTTTCCCGTGAATTTTTTCGGGATTCCCGGGAGTGTTCGGGTTTCCCACGAATTTTTCGTGATACCGTATGGAATACGGTTTTCGGGGAACCCGAAAAAATTCACGGGAAACCCGAACATTTTCGGAAAACCTGAAAGTTTCAAGATTCCGTCCCAATCCCGAACATCGTTCCCCGTTCCCGTCTCAGTCTTGCACACCTCTAATTATTACCATTATTATTATTCTTACGTTTTTCGTGTTAAGTATGCAATAGATGAACGCATGCACATGTAAGGGTTTTTGTCATAATTTATGTAAAAGCAGCGCTCTAATATAATGTATATTTTAATGATGTCCCTTGGGTCTCGTTTATCCATTGTCCTACTGTATTTATGTATTTAGATGTTCAATTTTGCAACACAGAAAATTATGGATCATTACAGAGATCTGATGCTTGCTGGTACACAACAGTCTGTGGAACTGAAACTGGCATTGGATCAGGAACAATTAAAGAGTAAAAAGCTCGAGGAGTCTATGAGAAAGTTGGACGAAGAAATGAAACGAACGGACGAGTTACTTTATCAGATGATACCGAAACAAGTGGCGGATCGCTTGAGAAACGGGGAGAGTCCGATAGACACATGCGAGGTGAGCTATGCAATTTGTACGTTATTTTATTTGTTAGTTATTTTGTTCAAAGAAATTTTTTCAAAAATTGCAATAGATCTGAATGTAGAAAAAATACTAAAAGTTGCATTTTACAATTTTTGTGGGCCTATATAGAAAATTTAAAAAATACGTTTCGTAGATCTGCGTCAATTATATGCACTGTGAAAGTTTCATCGAAATCGGTTGGTGCGGGAAAAAAAGACAGGCATTGAAAGATGTAAGAATCCTCAGATTTATTGCAGTTAGAGGCCGAAAATCGTGAAAATCTGCAATTTTTACCATCTTTAAACGTTTGTAGATCATTGCAACGCGTCTACCGATTTTGACGAAATTTTTAGAATATGTCTAATTCACAGAGTATTTTTTAAATTTTCGATATAGGCCCTCATAAAAAAATTGTAAAATGCAACTTTTAGTATTTTTTCTACAATTCCGGTCTATTGCAATTTTTGAAAAAATTTCTTTTCGCATCCTGTAGTAAACCAATTCCTCTAATTTCCCGAAAAAGTTCAAATCGTACAATATTTAAAAAGTTATCGTCTTTTTTAGAGCTTCCGAATATTAATTCCGGCCACTGTAAATGTTTTCATAGTCGTTTATAGCGACAGCCATTCACTTGCGTGATTTATTGCATTTTCTTGAATTAAACTGTACAACTTCGCTTCTACTTTCTTTTTGTAAGTACAGAATTGTTTACCACATGATTAAGCTTTTCATTTTCTCTCTGGATTGTTTTAGATGTTCGACAGTGTATCGATTTTATTTTCGGACGTCGTTACTTTTACCGAAATCTGCAGTAGAATCACACCGATGGAGGTCGTGTCTATGCTGAATGCAATGTATTCTCTTTTTGACACATTGACTGAACGGAACCGGGTGTATAAGGTATTCTTAGGTAGTTAGAGTTAGCATTTATTTGTCTTCATACCATAAACTCGTTTTCCTTTATGCAATAAAGTTGAAGTTTATTTTCGAGTTCTCCCATAATTGCATTATCGTTTACAAATTCGAGACAACTTGTTATACGTACGATTTACCAAGAAGTAATAGTAAGTGACAGGTTTTCTAATATTTTTACTCGAATTTTGTTCATTAATATATGAAAGCTAAACATTTTTAAAATCTTCAACTTACAACTTAATTTCATGTTTTTCGATGTTAAGTAAAGTAAACATTCTTTTAACCGAGGCTGTGTCCTCCAATTTTATAAGGTACATTTGAATGATTTTTTAAAAGTTATATATTAAACGCGCTCTCTGAATAGTACCAGTGTGAGTTTAAAAGCAGTTTTCCCTTCAGGTTGAAACGATCGGCGACGCCTATATGGTCGTGTCTGGAGCACCTGTGAAGGAAACCGATCATGCACATCGTGTTTGTGACATGGCTTTGGACATGGTTGAAGCAATAACGGACTTGAAGGATCGATCCACAGGTACGACTACAAGTGGCATCATACACGAACGCATCGTGTCTGAAATTGCAGAAATTTTTCGTTGAATAACGCCCTATTTATTCCCTGCAGAGTAGGGCACAAATCAACTAATAATTAAAAATGACTAAAAGTCTGATTGATTGTTAATCATAGCAAAATAGTCATTAGTTAAAACTTTTTGATTAGTTATTCATAGAGCTCAAATCAACTAATAATTAAAAATGTCTGATAGTCTGATTGATTGTTAGTCATAGCAAAATAGTCATTAGTTAAAACTTTTTGATTAGTTATTCATAGGGCTCAAATCAACTAGTAATTAAAAATGTCTGATAGTCTGATTGATTGTTAGTCATAGCAAAATAGTTATTAGTTAAAACTTTTTGATTAGTTATTCATAGGGCACAAATCAACTAGTAATTAAAAATGTTTAATAGTCTGATTGATTGTTAGTCATAGCAAAATAGTTATTAGTTAAAACTTTTTGATTAGTTATTCATAACTACATGGCACTAGTTAGTCACTGTTACTAGTTAATCACTTAGAGCTGTCAATTTTTGTGAAAATTAACAAAATGGCAAAGATATTTTAAATTTAATGGCTGAATGTCGGTAGAAAATTTGTTAATTTTTTACCTATATTTAACAAAATAATGGGAAAATGAAAAAAAATCGATCGTCAATGCCTAATAGATATGAATTGCTAAGGTGGAACTCGAGATATCTTGTAGACTCTGAGAAAAACGCGTTTAACGTTTACGAATGTAATTTTTCTATCAAAAAAATTTTCGATTTTTTCATAATATTACTGTGTCCGAATCTCTTAAGGGGGTATGCAACTCTGTGAGCCTAATAAAATGGAGTCAATCTAACCTTTTTCGCATATAAATAATTATACTGTAAAAAAAAGATTTTCTTAGGGACCATTAAGCAACATTTTAGCTTTATTTTCATACTTTTTATAGTATATAACATTACAAATAGGTGGAGTTGTATAACTCGAGATCCAGCAAAACCTTAGTAGCTTGCACCGTAAAAGTAACTGGAAAATAAAAAATAGAAAATTGTTGTATCAACTTAATAAACAGAAAAGAACTCAGAAAATGGCGACTAGTAAAAGCAAAAATATCTTTTTCGCCAAAACAAATCAGCTTTAAACATTTATAATAATTCAGCAAACTAAGATATCGAAAAATCTGTTTTCTTCAGGTCTTCATCTTCAAATAAGAGTTGGGATTCATAGTGGTGCTGTCGTGGCCGGAATTGTCGGCTTGAAAATGCCTCGGTACTGCTTGTTCGGTGATTCAGTGAACACCGCGTCTCGAATGGAAGCAACGAGTCAGGCGATGCAAATTCATATATCGCATTCGACGCGAGAACTGCTGTCGCCATCTTACAAAGTTAAGGAACGGGGAGAAATAGAGGTGAAAGGCAAAGGTAAGAGTGATACACGATAGTACACAGGATTCGAACTAATTGGTTCATTGTTAATTCGAAGGTAAACAGCTAGGAAAAATTGAAACTATCTGGATCATTGGAATCCGTGAAGATAAAATCGTAATGAAATTGTAGGAAATGAAGTCGTAGCCAGAGTATCTTAGAATCAATAATAAATACATCATTACATCATAACAAATACTCAAATCTATCACTAATAGTATTATCCTTACATTATAATGGCGTAATTTCATTTGTTTTTCAATATTTAACTATGTTCCACCAAACCGATCATCTTGAAACTTTTGTATATATTAGATAGATAAAAGAACATTGTTCTTGAATTTTTTGGAAGTGGTCACTCAAAGAGTTGCTTGCAATTCCCACCCCTAAAAAATTAAATGATCTTTTTCTATCCTTAATAATTTGATCACAATTGTGAAAAGAATATATGATACGAAGGAGGTAAGTTCGAGTATTCTCGTATTTTTTTTATCTGAATATCTTAATTAACAACCGAGAAAAAAAATGATACAGTTAAGGATATTTCCCCTCATATCATCCTTATATGAAGTGTTAGCGACTTTTAATTTTATTTTGTCAACCTAAAACCATTGTTTTCCACGCAATATCAATAAAAATTGAGGGTGGGGCTGCTGGACTATTATTAGTCTGTTAGACCCTTTCTATTTCACTCCTGTTTGTTGCAATTTAGATAAGAAATTTTTATTTCGCATAAAGATCCGCGGTCTATCGATTAAATACCGATATATTTAATAATGTAAACAATATTTTTACATCATTTTTAGGAAGAAAACACTAGGAAATTGTTGAATTGCACCCCTTAACAATCAAATTGCCTCTGAGCTAGACCTTTTTTCTTGTTGAATGTATGCAGGATTTGTGAGCGAGTGTTCGCAGGATTTGTGAGATAATAAACAATTATAGCTAACTGACATTTCAGGTACAATGAAAACTTACTGGCTGGAGAAGAGAGAGCACAGGTCGTCGACGACGAAAGGCATCACAATTCAAGAACCGCCACAATGGCATACAAGAACCATTGAAAAGAGACTATCGGCAGGAACATCCGGTGGCTTCACTGCCGTGACTACGTTTAGTACTCAAAATAGTTTAGAGACTTCATCCAGACGAGGCTCCAAGATGGCATCGCCGATAGCTACGGACGCGTCGTACCTTCCTGAAGAAAGGAGAATCTATTCGCCAATAACATTTCAAGATGTCGCGCGGAGATCGGTTGCCAACTCGCCGACAAAGAATCCTGATACGAGAGGTGAGACAGTTCTTTATCAATTAATGATTACTATCAAATAAATCACGCAGTTTAACCTTTCAGTTATTACGCGCCGCTATACAACGCTGTACAACGGACGTCATCATTAAACGTGGATTAAGACTGAAGTGACTTCTCCAAATTTCAGAAATATTCGTGTTCGAATCAAACTTAATCTCTCATTTTTCAATTTTTCACAAGCTTTTTTATGAAACATATTTTCATGCAGCCACACTCTTGTTTATTTGATGACAGTTTATAGTGAATTGACAATAACTTCATCTATTCCATTCATTCGTTGTTCCACTCTTTCTAGTTCCCCGCATTACTATTATTGTAACGTCGAACATACAATACTGTAACATCATCGTTATGAAATAGATGCAACATAAAATAAATGACGAATTTTCTGAATGTTTCCCGTTTTTGCAGGAATTTGATCTGAATTTCCCCGTAGGAAATTCTATCGTGATTTATCAAGTCTGCTTTTATTCTTTAACTCAAATCGAGTTCTTAAGGGTAGCGTCTGCTCAAATGAGTGTGAGTGCACATAGCGCTAGACTCGTATACGTACGCGAGGATTGCAAGGGTCCGGGATTTTACTTCTGATACGGCAATAATGCAAAGACGGGATTTCTTAGTAGTCAAAATCGCTAGAAGAAAGATCAATCTAGGGTGCTATTCGCCTACAGGCCTACTCGTGATAGGTTTGGTGTTAAATTAGGCTACTTTCACACCTATGAGGTCGAACATTATTTAAAAAAAATTAAAGATTCATTTGGATCTTTGAAGGTTATCGTCTTGCATAAAATAAAATGATCCAAAAGATTGTTTCACGCACAATAATATCAGGATTTATATGAATCAGGGACGTACGTAGAGGGGTCTTGAATGATAAAACAAGTCTGATAAATTTATATTTTTTTCTGTCTATAGAGTGCAGGTCGAATTCGATGGGTGCCGTGATCACCAGGAACATGGACATGCTGAACTCACTTCTGAGCGACACGGAGGAACATTTTCGACACCACAGGGACAGTCTGTCGCCTCGTGCCGAGAACCAAGCAGTTCTGGTGCACGCGAAACCGGAAGTGAACGTGCCCGCGAGTTCGAGCTCGTCCTCGGACGAGATTCGCGAGGAAAGAGTTCAGGCTGCGGCTCCGAAACGAGAGAAAAACGTGACTTGCAAGAAGAGCAAAGAAATTTTCGCTGTCCATAATTCGCAATCGTTGATGCAGCAGGATCAGTGTTGTCCTAGGTTCAGTATGTCGAAGAGCGGCAAGACGCGTCATCCAAACAACGGCTGCACCGTTGCCTAATGGACAACTCAGATTTATTATTTTCGATTTATCTTTCCGACGAATCAAGTCCGTTGATACTCTTGAAATAGACACGTCACGATTAAACCTCGGCCAGCGAATGTCGAGTTACCGAACACTCGTTTCCTCGGCTTATCTTATCTCTGTATCCGGCCCATGTGCTTACAGTATTGCGATTATGATTTCTAATACCTTATACGCTAAAGTCGCGATATTTTTCACGCCGCACAGTGGACAATTCGGACAAATGAAATTTGTTTCAAAATCAAAGAACTTTCGATAGAAATGAGGTAGAGCGATGAAATCTTTTCTAAATTAAAGCTGAAACTTCGCGGAATATGGGAAAAATAGGGAGATTATGGTACGAACGTTTTTTAACGTCGAGAAAATTCGTTAAACTTGTAGAATTTCAAGAAAATGTGGTTTCTCCGTTGCTACGCGCGGAAGAATTTTTTTTTTAACATGCTATATATCATTTCCCGTAGATTTTTTCAGGCTGATTTCAAATCTGGCTTCAAAATTTGTCTACGATTTTTGGTTTTTTCAACAAATCGATTTTTGTGACGAGAAATTAATGAAATCATTTTTTCGTTGAAATGATTTTATGATACACTAATTTGAAGGTACATACATCGTATTCTAATATATAAAACACAATAAAAATAGTAATAATAAAGTGAAAAAATCTACGGGAAATGATATATAGCATGTTAAAAAAAAACACGATATGTCTCCGTGCAGAACACAGCCGTTGGAAAAATATCGCGACTTTACCGTATTTCGCGAGACAAAGTTAGATCAATCCATTAACGTAAGGGGGTATACAACCCAGCAAGGGTCTAATAAAATGAAGTCAATTTAACTTTTTTCGCATATAACAATAATGCAGTAATGTCTCTAGATAGATGTGAAAGATACGTGAACGATATTTGTAACGAAACTTTTTGTTTCTCATTATTTTTTAATGTTATCAGCATATTTGTGCATTGCAGCAATGGTCTCAAAGATTTATTACAGAATCTCTCATTTAGCAAAAAGAATGTTAGGGAACAACATAAATTTTGAAGGAGCAGGTATCGCGAAGCAAACATTTTTCTCGAGATCACGTTTTTCGAAATTTCAAAGTCATCTATGTTTGTTTAAACGAGACTGTGTATTTTTATCACCGTCACGTAATAGTTAAGATCATTATGAATCTAACGATCTGTAATGTCATGATCTTCATGTGACCTTAAGCATAAAAATAAACGTGGATATAGTTAAGAAATAATTACTAAATAAACCGCAAGTAAAATACCGGTAAAAAATTTGTGGTAAATAATGTTTATCATAATGTGTCGAACTTAATGGATATAATTTTGAGCATTTGCTAAAATAAATTTGATTATTACTTATTTTGATAACTAGTAGATAGTAAAATAATCGAAGATTATCGTGATTTTAAGCAAAAATATAGTGCATAATTCTGGGTTTATTATACAATAAATACATATAAAACTGTCACTAACATGTGTGAAGAAGTATTTTTCGCATTTCACACATCTCTCTCTCTCTCTCTGTTCAATCATGCGTTTATCGAACATGTTGGGTGTTTAATTTTCATGTTACATGAATATGAAAGTAATATTTCTCTGGGTCAGAATTGATCCGCATCATCGTTCGCTGCCCGAGGTTTAATCGACCAACACAGTTAGTACTCGTGCATAAATGTGGAACATTATGCAAACTCACGTTTCTGCAGACTTCGGGGAACAAAAATTATAATAACACTTAAATTTTTCAATAATGGATTCGGCGAAGAAAGAATGGAAAAGTAAAATTTTACGAAATTTCGATTGTCTACTATGCTATTAATATATTTATACGCTACACATATGCGTAACAATGCGTAAAGACTCCCAATGGCTCTCGTTAATGTCAATTGTAATAATTCAACAACCACTATCCGTTTCATTAGGTTCGATTAGGATTCATAAAAACGAATGATTTGTTTCATTGGGTTTGATTAACACTCATAAAAACGAATTATTCACTCCATTATGTGTTTGTAAATTTGTCGAATTCGGTAAGCACTGAATCTTTTGCAGAAATTCTTGGACCACGACAATAGTGTGCGTTCAGTGTTACGTGCACACATTCGCTTCTCCTGTATATGTACGTGTATGCATGATGTGCGAACGAATAGTTAAAACATTCGGAAGAATTACGAATTAATTGAAATGGTTCGAATATGCTGTATCCGAATTCGAATATTCTCACGATTAAACTGCGGTTTTTATAAATCACAATGAAGTATTTTAAAACATTTATCGAAGCAAATAATTTGTCCCTTTCATCTGGGGTCTCATTATATATATTTTTATAGCAAAGTAGTTATTTGTTTCCAGAAATTATGTCTTCCATATTTTATAAAATCATAAGAATGGCGATTTAGATTTTATATTTAAAAAGACGTCCGCCGCTTACTCGTGAGAATTCCTTTCTTCGCAAAATGTCAATGGAGGGTTCGAACATACTGCATTAGAATTCAATTATACTTGTTAGTGCTCATTTTATTTAAAGTACTTGAAAACAGTTCAAGCATATTGTGTTAAAACTCGATTATACTTGTAAGTACCGATTTTGTTTTTCAATGTACTTAAATAGTATTTGAAATTTGTGCCCAAGTCTTCAGTTTCGATTATACACTATGGAGCATAACTACAAACACTAAAGTTCGCAAGAGTTTAGAACATTTATATAATGATTTCTAAATGTGAACAGCATTACAAGAATTAAAAAGAAATTCTGTACAGTGGAGATAGAGTCGAAATATTATTTATTTAAAACAACAAAGCGTCTAAACGTTTAAATATGGCGAAAACGGTTGCTTTTTTAAAATTGTTGAATTATTCTTCAAAAATACAAAAATCTGAGAAATACAGGTGACGCTATAGTTATGCACCGCAGTGTATTACTAGTTATTATTAGACAGCGGATTTTATGCATTAATGAGAAGAATGAATACACGTAATTTAAAACAATAAAAATATTGGAAGAATTTAAAAATATTTTTATATTATTTTCGACCTATTCAATTAATTAAGAAAGAAAACATTTCTATTTCACTCTAGTTTTTTAGGTTGAAAATGTTTATTTTGCATAAAGATCCGCTGTCCAGTTATTATACAACGTAAAAGCTGTTATACGGATAGCGCAAGTGTCACTTCGGCAGCAATTCGGTATCAACTAAAGTCGTTTGAACAAATAATGAGACTCTCGCTTTGTAAGAAGTTCGAGCATAATTATTTTCCAGAAGCAATCTGAAACTTTGAAAGATAAACTCTGCTTCGTTAATGGATACTATTCCTGGACACTGTAGTGGTATCGTGCTCTAATGAATGCATCGAACAAGGGAACAAAGAACAAGTGTGCAGAGTCGGAGAAGGCGCTTTAGTCGCTCGAGGTTGAAATCATGAAGCCAATTAAAGAATTTCTTTGTCTGGCAATATTTCGAAGAACGATCATAGATTGTTGAGAATGAAGATTATTTATTCGTATAGATGGGCGACTCGATTTTACTGTTAGAAAATTAACACTAAACCTACCACGGAGGGTCATGACCCATTTTAGATTTATTATTTAACAATTACTGAAATTGTAAAGGTGTTTTCACATGGGAATCTATCGAATATATTTTTTGGCTCCAGTATACATTATAGTAAAAATCGGACAAAATATAAATAAATTTAATCTTGTTATTTTTATAATGCATAATGCATACTATATACACATCAGTCACTTTTGATGGTCGGTAGGTTTAGTGTTAATAATAGCCATTACATCTCTGTCGAATTACAGTATGCTCAATTTATGATTAACTACAGATATCCAATAAATGAATAAGGTTTTTAACCCTTTGCTCTCCTTTGTTGAGTGTGACTTGACATCGGAGAAAGGAAAATGTAAATGGAACGTGTTTTTCTATGTATTTTGGTTTTTGTCTTTATCGGTTACTGGTCCTTTATCTATTTCAGTCGTATTTTTTAGTTAAAAACCACAAATATAAATTACAGCAAGAGCTATATTTAATGTAATTAGTAAACAGAATTGTTTAAAATAAGTAGCAGTCAAGGAACTGTCCTTTAAAGTAAATTTCAAATGGAACACTTAAAATAGTTGTTGGCAAAAAAATTGAAAAACAATTCGAAGTGCAAAGGGTTAATGTTATCGAGTATAGGCGAGTTTTATTTAACGCGATCCAAATGAAAATCATTGTCGCACTGCTATTCTTGAGCGACAAAAAATCTCTTCTCCGAATGTACTTGTTTTTCGGTGTTTAAGTCTTTTTAAACAAAATCAACAATTCACTGAATATTACTGAAGTGTCTTAAATATAATATATATATAGAATAAGGTAGCTATCGTGCAGGTTAGTCGTACTCGGAGTCGCCAGATTAAGACTTGTGTCCCCACTTTACCTTCCCCTTCTTCGCCGCTATTCCCCCACGCTTCCGCCACGGCCTGGTCACGTGACGCGTTCCGCCTCTGTCGTGCATGTATCACAATGTCACGTGACTAACTCGGTACTGGCAGAGAGAGAGAGAGAGGGTAACTTTCCCCTCTCAATTCGAGGCAATTCCCCTTATCTTGCGACTCTGGTCGTACTGGATATAATAGAGTGACTCCCATTAATATTTAGAATAACACTAAAAAAAAACGATAACTTTTTTAATATCGGACTAGACGATTTGAACTTTCCTGAGAAGCTAGAGCAATTAGTTTACCATATGATGTGGTAAGTAATTTTTTCAAAAATTGCAATTGGCCGGAATTGACGAGGAAATACTAAAAGTTGCATTTTACAATTTTTTTTATGTGTGAGTCTACATCGGAAATTTAAAAAATACTTTTTGTAGATCTGTGTCAATGATATATGCATTGTGAAAGTGAAAAACTTCTAGATTTATTGCAGTTAGAGGCCGAATATTGTGAAAAACAGCAATTTTCACGTCTTTAAACGTTTGTAGACCGACATTTGTAGAACGTCGATCCGTTTTGATGAAATTTTCAGAATATGTTTAATTGATACAGATCTACGAAACGTGTTTTTAAAAATTTTTCATATAAGCCCACATAAAAAAGTCGCAAAATACAACTTTAAGTATTTCCTCTGCATTCCGACAACTTGCAATTTTTTTTTCAAAAATTTTCTTTATGTTGTGTAGAGCAAACCAATTGTTTCGACTTCTCGAAAAAGTTCAAATTGTATGGTCCAATATTAAAAAAGTTATCGTCTTTTTAAGAGTGTCCGAATATTAATGTATATATTTTCAGTGACCGTATATTCATTTTCAACAATCGAATATAATTTACTTGAAAAACACGGCCGTTCTCGATTCCACTTGTGCGTCACTATGTTTGCGCATTATGAACCGTATATTTCTCTCGACATCAGTTGTTACCCTGATTATCATTTCTGTTTTCCACTTATTGTAATTGTCATCTTTTTCACCGATACTGCCTAATTGTTTATTTAGGCGTGAGCATTACAGAATAATTTTTTGACTAGGACATAAGAAACATGTAAAGCGCAGCGTTTAACGAACGCTGCCTTTTATTTACCGATGTGTCCATAGAGTTACCGAAACGAATTTTGCATTGCTCAAATTTCTTTTTTTATAAAATGTAACGGAAATCGTGTTTTGTTTATCCTTCTCATTGTATGTACTCTCGGATTTAGAAATGTTATACCATGCATACTAATTTAAATAAACAAAATGATATTGTACGAAGTAATATATATGAATAATAAATATATTACACATTTTCAATTAAACGAGAATGCCGATGTAATACCCGATATATGTATACTCGGCTTTCTCCTTGATATTTAATTAAAGTAATCAGTCAGAGTCGCCAGATTAACCCTTTGCACTCCTAATTATTTTTCAATTTTGTTGCCAACAATTCCCTGCTGTTTTAAACGTTTTATTTAAAATTTCATTCAGAGGACAGTTCCTTGACTGCCACTCATTTTAAACAATTTTGTATATTAATCACATTAAATATAGCTCTCAAACTTTGTATTTCTTTTTAACTGAAAAATAAGACAATCAAATAAATAAATAAGGGAAGACAATTAAATACATATAAAACTCCGTTTTATTTATATTTTTCTTTCTTTAATGTCGAGTCACACTCGTCAAGAGAGTGCAAAGGGTTAAGAATTGCCTCTCACTCTACCCTTCCCCTTCTACGACGCCATTCCCCCACGCTTTCGCCATGGCACGGTCACGTGACCACTCCGGAACTGGCAGAGAGAGGGTAACTGTATTCCCCTCAATCCGAATCAATTCCCCTGACCTGGCGACATTGCGTCAAGTTCCTCATCATTTAATGTAGTAAAATTTTGACGTTATGTCGATATTTATGAAAATAGTCTAGCAAAAATTAAATCGCAACAAATTAAATCCGTCACTTATTTTATATCGTATGGATTCACGTTTATAATATGAACAAAATCTAATGAAAAAGTTATAAATTGTTTTTATAATAGTATCTTCAAATTATTTTTCATTAAATTTTGTTCATATTATAAACGTAAATCCAGTTTGTTGCAATTTAATTTTTGCTAGGCCATTTTTATAAATACTGACATAAATTGACGTAAAGATATAAATTGTTTTTATAATAGTATTTCCAAATTCTTTGAATATTTTCACTGGTTTAAAATTTATCTACTCAGCTCAGCGGCGGACCATTAATCTGGGGGCCCTGGGCTAACATTGTTCGGGGGTCTACCCAATTTTATATGAACAAAATTTAATGAAAAAGATACAAATTGTT
>CM052246.1:3097131-3135895 GCA_028455795.1 Lasioglossum marginatum
CCTGTATATCTCGAGTTCTGCCTTAGCAATTGCATTAAAATTTTACAGTTATCTTCATTATAATATCTATTAGGCATTGACTTAAAAATTTTTTCGGATATAAAGATACCGTGAAAGAAGATTTTATATTAGGGAACATTAAGCAACATTTTATCTCCATTTCATATTTTTTTGTTATATAAAATTACAAAGTGGTGGGGAGTTGTATAACATTAACATAAACAAGAGACAACCATATTTTTCATAAACATATTGGTTTCATATTCTTGGTTAAATTTGTTAATCTTTATAGAATATAAACAAAAATGATTTGCATGTCGTAATATCTATTGCTGCAGTACAATCGCCTGTTGTAATCGTCCATAAAGCGGTGACATCAAAAAGAATTTTTTATCTGTGCGAGTATAGCCATCGCCTGAATTGGAATCATTTTACATTTATTGTTGTCTCAGTCTGCGAATTTTTATACAGAATGAAAATTTGCTGAATCAACTGCAAGGAAGCTAAATAGAAAATTCCTTTTTCTTCGATAGCTTTAATAAATTGAAAATAAATCGGCATTTTAAAATTCTTGTAATTTTCATTCAATTTTCAATTTTGTCATAAGTGCATAAAATCCGCATTGTATTCGTTATTATATGACAACGAATTTTCTTGTGGGGAATAAAGGAAAATAAACAGAACACATGTCGTTTTTTAAATGTACAAAAGATGAGATCAACGTCGCGTTAGTTACTTTTGAAGAGATATTTTATCATATTAACCCTTGTACATTTTCGTGATACATTAAGAAAGCATGCACCTGATAACGCGAGCCAATGGTCACTGCCATTCGGACTCCGCGGCGGTGATTAAATGAGGAGAAACGACAAGACTTTCTTGATAAATGCAGGAGCATCACAGAAGCAATGAGCACCCCAGCTTCGGTTTCCCTAACGCCTCGGACCTCACCCGACAATGCAGCTCCGGTTGCGTCTTATATACTTACCAAGTAGCAAACCGAGCACTTGCGAGAAAGAGCTCGCGATTCAGCGACATCTCTGATTTGCAATTGAAGACAGAGCATTGCATAAGTGAGCCTACTATCGGAAGCGATAACGGTCTCACAGCGCAACAATTGATGCTTATACACAGTGTGCTAAAGTGTTACAACTGTTTTCTCAGTATTTAACGAAAATATCCTTAAGCTTCCTTTTTCTTTTTAAATTAAATGGTTCGAGCGTTTTAATCTTTTAGCACTGTTTAAACAATTTTGGAGGATCCTGCTTATCCCCTTGGTAGCTGCCCCCTTCACCCAAAGTTATTGCATTCTAAAAGTTTAGTTCTTTTAGAGCATTTAGTTGAAAAAGAGATAAAGTCAATATAAAATATGGAATATTTTCATTGAATTTTGACAAAAACAGTTTGTAACACTTTATTCGGCTTGAAAAATATTTTAGTGTTGTATATTCTCCTCAGTTTGATACTCGGATATGAGCATTGCTGAATGTGAAAGTAATAGTAGTAAACTAAATCGGTATAGGAATTCAACTGATTAGACGAGTCTGATAAAACGTTCTCGATTGCAACCAAGCATCTGGACAGTCTGTGATCAATGAATATTTACTACGTTGCGAAATGTTCATTGAGCACTTGAATGACGTGACGTTTGTTTCATGCATTTATGTACATACAAATAAGTCCAGTGCAAAAACGTTTGTCATCTTCCAATATATCTACTTTGTCTTAGAATTGATGCACAAACTTTTCATTTATAAAGATAATAGTATATTCTGATATATTCTTCAATGTCCTGGAATATTCTAGTATATTCTAGTATATTCTAGTATATTCTAGTATATTCTAGTATATTTTAGTTTATTCTAGTATATTCTAGTATATTCTAGTATATTCTAGTATATTCTAGTATATTCTACTATATTCTAGTATATTGTGATATATTCTATTGTACTCTAGTATACATATTCATGTACATTGCGATATATTTTGATATATTCTAGTATATACTAATATATTCTAGTATAAGTTATTCAAAAATATTCTAGAATATTCTAGTATATTCTAGTATATTCTAGTATGTTCTAGCATATTCAAGTATATTTTAGTATATTTTAGTATATTCTAGTACATTCTGGTATATTCTAGTATATTCTAGTATGTTCTAGTACATTTTAGTATATTTTAGTATACTCTTATATATTTTAGTATATTCTAGTATATTGTACTCTAGTATATTCTGATATATTCTATTGTACTCTAGTATATCCATGTACATTGCGATATACTCTCGTATACTCTCGTATATTTTGGTATATTTTGTTATATTCTCGTATATTTTAGTACATTCTGCTATATTCTGTTATGTTCTGGTATGTTCTGGTAAATTTTAGTATATTTTAGTATATTCTTGTATATTTTAGTATATTCTTGTATATTTTAGTATATTCTAGTTACACTCTGGTATATTCTAGTACAAGGGTCGGCAACCTGCGGCTCGCGAGTCACATGCGGCTCTTTGGATGTGAAGCTGCGGCTCTTTAGTTCCATACGCAAATATTATTTATTTTATAAAAAAAAAACATTTAAAAATCGTTTGCGATTAACGAGGATTAGGCACCGATTCTATCTCTCAGCCACTTGTAATTTTTGACTCTTCCGACTCAAAAGGTTGCCGACCCCTGTTCTGGTATATGCTACTATATTCTATCATATTCCAGCATATTCACTATTTACCTATATATTGTTAATTCATAAGGATCCAGAGTCTAATAATGATATAATATGCTAGAAAGCATAAAGATTTCTTATCCACGAGTAATGCATGATGTAAATACAGTACGTAGTCGGCAATTCGTGCTGCAGTCTTGCATAAAACACTTTGCATCTTGAAATTATTGTTGTATTGTTCAATTACAGCCGACTGTCGAACCATATGTCTTATTGTTCGTGAAAAATTATTGCTTGAATAGAGACCCTTTCGTATTGTAATGTAATTACTTATCATTCGTCAGTGAATCCATCCGTGTAGTGTGTATTATCGACACGGCACGCGCCGCGCCCGAAATTATAGCGCACAGATGACCACGCCACGATGACCACTCTGCCACTGTAGGCTCCATTCAAGCAAGCTACACTTCTCAAACTCGAACCTGCTGGCGTCCCTGAAGAAGACGACGATACTTCGTGTGCCAAGTGTTGCGGTCAGATGAAACGAAACTGTCAATTAACCGGTGTGTGACAACTATCATTCTGATTGATTCTTTTTTCAGTATTTTCCTCGGCTCCACAATCTGGAAGATTTGAGATGCATGCCTCGGCGTATGTTTGCAGCATCGTTTCGAAAACATTCGGAATCACGAAACATGTTTCGGAAATATTTTGTTCAAGTATATTGCGTTTTATAGATATTACAAAAGAAACATAAACATTATTGTATTACCTAATATATGAAAAATATTTGGATAAAATAGTTTGAACTATCTAGTTGCATATGGAATTTCAGCGTGGATAAACTTGTGGAACCAATCTTCGTTTTAATAATATCAATTTCTATATCGTTTGTAGAAATTTCTCCATGTTAATGGATATTACTTTGAATATTTATTATGATAAAATAATTTCTCTTCCGTTAATCTTTTAATTATAGACATTGTTTTACTATTTCCATTGCATACTCAACTATTATGAATTTTGAGTTCTCAAGGTTTAAAAATTCCTGCAGAATTTATATTATGAATGTTATGTTTTTGCGGATACAGTTGTCACTAGACTGTTGATCTTTATGCAAAATAACAATGTTCTCAGTTGTAACAAACTGGGACGAAATAGAAATTGATTTCCTTTTTAATAGACCTGATAGGTTTAAAAATTCCTACAAAAATATTATGGGTCTTATGTTTTTGTAGATACAGCTATCACTAGACTGTGGATCTTTATGCAGAATAACAATGTTCTCAGTTGTAACAAACTCGAACAAAATAGAAATTGATTTTCTTTTTAATAAACCTGATAGGTTTAAAAATTCCTACAAAAATATTATGGATCTCATGTTTTTGTAGATACAGCTATTATTAGATTGTAGATCTTTATGCAGAATAACAATGTTCTCAGTTGTAACAAACTGGAACGAAATAGAAATTGATTTTCTTTTTAATAAACGTGATAGGTTTAAAAATTGTGCAGCAAAACAAATTGTTCTAACTTTCCAAAAAATTTCAAATCGTATGGTCCAATATTAGAAATGTTGTCTTTTTAAAAGTATCCGAATATTAGTGGGAGTCACTGTACTTATCAATACCTGACCAAATTTTTGTTTTCGCTTTTGCGCTTCTAGAGAACCAATTTTCCCCACAGCGCGTCGGATTTATTTTGACCCCTCGGTGATCCATCCGACGATCTTCTCCGGCTCGGGGCAAAGTCGAAAGGTATATCCGTTTAGGGTGCAATCGTAAATTAGCTATACTGATGACGTGTCGGAAGATGGTTCGAGGGGATCGCCACATGGCACGAGTCTACGGGGCGGAGAATAACTGCGGTATCCCTCGCGTAGTGATAGGCTGGGTGGTGCCATCGAGAAGCGAGTGTCATCTGTTGCATCGGTTACATCCTGACCGGCAGAGCGTGACCGTGGTCGGTGGTCGGTTACTATAAACGGGGTGCGTGGGATTAATTACTTTCTAATTGCCTCGCTGAGCGCTGTCGTTCTGCATCGATAGCTAGTATTTGTTTCGTGACGCATGACCTTGTCGTTGCGAAACGCTCTGCAGTCTGCAGGTATCAATGGAGTTAACTGACCAGAAAATGGGTGCATAGAGTCCCCCATTCTATCGTGATCCTCAATTTGTTATGTGTAGACTGCGAATCTTTATGCATTCATGGCTTCTGAAAATTTTCAAAAAATGCTAGAATATAAAATTCGACGGAATTCAGTAGAATTTTTATTTATTTCAGATCTGCAAGGACTACCACCACTGAGAATAAGATTCCATTTGATTCCATTTCCTTCAAATTCGTCTACAAAAATTGCAAAACTAATTATGGACAAAAAAAACTTCAAATTATTTTTCTAATCGCGAGGGTAAGATTCTGATGAATTGTTATTTCAGTTTTACTGTGCATGTATGTTACTTGTATTGAATCATTAAATAAAGGATCAGGCGGTTTTAACTACTTCATATTACCACGATTTATGGCAAACAATTATTACCAGATAAGGGGAAAACGTTACCCCCTCTCTGCTGGTATCGGATTAGCCGCGTGACGTTCTGACACGTGCACGACGTAGACGAAACGCGTCACGTGACCGAGCCGCGACGGAAGCGTGGGGAGTATCGTCGTAGAAGGGGAAGGTAGTGTGGGGACACAAATGTTAATCTGGCGACTTTGGTGTAGACAACCATGGAAAGACTGATATTATGTTTGGTAGTGGCAAAAAGAACCGAGTAATATGTAGACATTATTCAGGGACAAGTACATAAATATGCTACTAGAATTGTTGATACAAATTGTTGGTAACAAAATAGTTAAAACGTTTCTTTCAACCGTAAAAATGAAAATTCAGGATTGGCCATCTTAACATTATTGCAAATATCTGGGGAAACCTTGCGAGAGCGCCATATGCCAAGCGCCAACAATAACATAACCCTTGACGAATTAAGACAATTCACTGAACAATACAGAACATAAATGGCACCAAAAAATTGAGATTATTATCTCCATAATAAAAAACGAAGAGGCTCTACAAAATATTGAATATCAAACAAAACTGTGAAATTTAATTTTTTAGACGGATGTCCTATCATTTTGTCAAGAACAATTTAGTTTCACCAATAGAACGAAATAAACAGAAACAGTGTGAAACGATGTACGTGCAAATAAAAATTAGTAAATTATTAGAAAGTTTCGTGATCCACGTATTTAGTACTAAAATAATACACCAACATAATTTACATGCACAAACAATTTTTTCCAGCTTTTCGGTGGAAGCACTTCATTATCACGATTTCTCAAGGGTTTCTAATAATCTGAGGAAAAAATGTTTCGAATAAAAGTTGAACGGTATTCAAACGTCTACAAACTTCTATTTGTTTCGACAAAATATGAAAATCATTTTGATTTTCTAAATGTTAAAATGCATTTTTGATTTCACAATATTATAGCTGATGTTGAGACGAATACAACGACCTACTACACTAACATTTCCCGACTTTTCGGGCGAAGTACCCCACTGTGCTCATCGTTTTTATACCGACGAAAAAAGGCGGGAGTTTAATCAGGTACAACCTAATTGGTTGTCGAAGATCGTCAGATTAGAACAGTGGTCGGTGGCGCATGGTTCAACACGGTACTTCACTTAGGTATACCAGCCCGGAAGATTTTTCGGGTGGATCGTCTTTTATGACGGGTGTCGATGCCGACGATGTCGGCGACGCTGTCGGCGACTCTGTAAAATTACCTGACGATTCGGAAGCCTCGTTGCGAGGAGCTCGTCGTTACCTGTAGCTCGCTGATACTGCGGCTCTCGTCGTCGCAATTGTCGGATAAACGGGAACAAGGAGAGAACGGTGAAAGGTAGATAAGGGGAAAAAAGTGAGAAGGAGAGAGAAAAAAAAGATGGGAAACGGTGGTCCCCGTGTCGTAAATTCTCGTCGACTGGCCCGCTAATGGACGTTTCCTGTCGAACCTCGAGAAATCGTCGCGAGCTCGGCCGCGAATATTCTCCCGGAGACATTGTGCGACGTGCCGGTCGACAAAGCGGCGATAAAGACTTGCGCGTCGGGTACTTCTTGGTGTACGGTACTCGGCCTCGGGTACACGGCGACTTAACCCTGACGAGATAACGCGTTTGTCCTCTGCTCCCGCGAGCTCCCTCACCGTGTGAGTGTCAGAGTGAGGAAGGTCGTATTATTGTAAGCCTTGTCCTTCGTAATAGGGGCAATTTTAGTTTCTAGCTCTGCGGAGTTACTTAATTTTAACATCGTCTCTAATTCTCTTTGGTCTTCTACACCGTAATCGCTGTAATGGCTCCTACAGAATTTTCTTTGTTCACTACCAGTAACGACTCTTTTTGGATACCTCATAAGGATTGGTCCGAAACGAACACAGTGCGGTGATGGACGAGGATTGTGAGTTTCTAGCTCTGCGGAGTTACTTAATTTTAACATCGTCTCTAATTCTCTTTGGTCTTCTACACCGTAATCGCTGTAATGGCTCCTACAGAATTTTCTTTGTTCACTACCAGTAACGACTCTTTTTGGATACCTCATAAGGATTGGTCCGAAACGAACACAGCGCGGTGATGGACGAGGATTGTGAATTTATTTTTAACACTGAACCTACCACGAGCGGTCAAATGACCCATTTTAGATTCTTTTATTCGACAATTATTGAAATTGTAAAGGTGCTTCCATGGGAATTTATTGAATATACTTTTTGACTCAAGTATGCATAATTCGGTATCCCGAATTTAAATGGCAAAACTTCAGGAGCGTGTACCGAAAAACCAAGACAAAAAGTCTTTTAGAGATTTGCTCGTCTTTGCTTCGTTTTGGAGAAAATATAACTAAGAACCGAAAGTTTTATTTACATTTTTCTTTCTCTGATGTCGAGTCACACTCGACAAAGGAGTGCAAAGGGTTAAATATCCGACATGATTTTATAAATTAGTAATACGGTATACGATGGCTACCTAGTAAAACGTTCAGCACAGAATGCCACTTGCATTCAATCTCGAAAAAATCGTGACTGAAGCCACTCAACTGGTTCGTGCTGTCGATGCTGAAGGGACTGATAGTTTATCCTCCTGACACGATTCTATCCGATACTCATTTGTTTAGACCGCCACAGCATCGTTGAAGATGGCGTTTTAAATCAGTTAACGATGTTTGGAAATATACCTCGACGAATTTATTAGTTCGAAGCCTCGCAGCATTTAAGCTCATTAATAATAATGAAATATATCGACGATCTTGTAATTATTTTTCTATAAAATTTTTATCGATCGGAGTATGGCTACGAAGGACATCGCCGACGAAAAGAAAAGAAAACGACGACAGCGAGCATCCCATCGCGCAGCATGACGAGTTTTATTCAGTGGCTGCGTCGCACAGTGGGGTACTTGGCCAGTTTAGCGCGCCAAAACTATTGCGACTATTGCTTATTAATAGTGTGAAGGTCATACTATTATATATCGTTGAATTCGTCTAAACACCAGCTACAACACTATCAAATCAAAAATACAACTTAATGTTCAAAAAATCGAAGCGATCTTGTTTTTTTCTTTTAAACAAAATTTTTTCGAAGTTTTATATATTGAAGTTTATACCCATATGAATACTGTTAAACTTTTATTTGAAACATTTTTTCGTCAGATTAAGAGAAATTTCATCATTTTCAGTCATATGGTATACGGTCGACTCATGCCATATTGATATGTATCGCACAAAAAGTTAAATTTCTCCATGTTGCCGCACTATGCCGCACCTAAACTCTTCAGGATTCTGTAAAGCAATGTCTACTGAATAACCTCAAAAAAAATTAGAGAGGTGTTTCGCGGAGAAAAAAAGTTATATAATACATTTTAATTTTCTGAAAAAAAAATTGTACTATTTTCGATTGTTTATTCTATCAAAACCACCGAAGCGTTTAGAACAAAAAGCTATAAAATTACTTTATATACCTTCCTTTACATCCTAGATATGTTTTTATCCCGATTCCATACACCAAACTTGTGAAAAAAATCATTTCTTTAACACATGTTTTCCGATCCTTCTCTTGGTCACGAGAATATGTTTATTCTGTTTATAGAAAAATATTATTGTATATTACTCGCATATATATTCAGGTACACGAGAAAAAAGTTTCAGTCATTTCGAACAAACTAAAAATTTTGACTTTCGGCGGGCTAAACTGGCCAAATACCCCACTGTGCGTCGGTGCACGCCTCTCTCTGCCAAGAAGAGAAAAATAAATTGTCCGATGGTACCCTAAGAAGCGGAATCTAATATAATTTAGGAAACAAGAGAGGCTCTCTAACGTTGCACGTTATCGTATGACGGTTCGCGTGACGCCGTAATTCGGGGTAGCGATATTTGCCAAAAGTCAAATACCAATACAAGAGTTAAGCTGTTGTAAATACGCGAAAGTAACAATGGGAACGGTCAATTATCCTCAGTCCAGTAATCCGCAAGGGGTAACAGAGGGTGAACAGGCGTTCCGGTGGCGCGGCGCGACCACCTAGAAATTATATCGCGTACGAATACGAAGAGCAGCCGAGGCAAATCATCAAAGCGTGACCAAGGGGGCCAGGGGCCCCGGTGCAATTGCGGGCCACGTGCCGATCGCGTGGCGCAGGCCAACTATCAGGATCCTATGCTTATGGTCGCGCCACGAACGAGAAGCGTCAGAGGCATCGGGCGTCGGGCATCGAGCATCGGGCATCGGGACGCGTCGAGGCACCACGCCTGCCACTGTGTAATGCCACGCACAATGTCGTAATGTCCTATTCCGGTGTGTCATGTGCGAGAAGATCGTTGAGCCCAGCAGAGCACAACGGCACGCGACCGGGAACATCTTCGACGGTGTGGTGCGTGTTCCCTCCTCTCTATTTCTCCCTACCTCGAGCACAAGGATTTCTTCCAACCAGGAGCGTACCACGCCACGCGCAGGCCTCAAAAATTCTTGCAGAGCACACTACAGCAACTACAGTAACGGAGACCAGGGCTAAACCGATCTCGAAGAAACGTATAAAATGACGTACAAATAGTACGCAGTCAGGAGCATAACTGATCACTGGACTGCGCATCTTTATGCAATTATGGCTTTCGAAAATTTTCGAAAAATGCTAGGATATCAAATATGACAGAATTTAGTGCGATTTTAATTTATTTCGGATCTAGAAAAAATTTAACCCTCATCCGTCCCTCGTGTCAATTTGACACAGTTTTCATCCGAGATAAGTTGTACCGTTCTGTTATTTGTAGGTTTTGTCCGAAACTTGGTGACTTTTATTTTTTTAATGCGAAACATATAACCGCAGGAACCTAAGATGTAAATGTTAACTCATCAATTTGAATGGAAAGATCATCGATAAGTAACTGTTTGATTTGTTATTTTATAGAATTTTAGATTGCTTGAATGTTAGGATGTTAAGATGTTAGGATGCTAGAATGATAGACTGCTACACTGCTAGAATTCTAGACTGCTAGGATGCTAGGATGCTAGAATAATATTTTAGAATGTTGAACTTTTATCTAATGACACCATGTAATAATCTATGTAGAATGTATATTGGTGCTTTCATTTTTCGTAAGGACATTTATTTTTTTAAACTTCTTTTTGTGTTTTCAGTCCTCTAAAACTTGATATGGCAAAATGTTTAATAAAGTTTAGCTTTAAATATAAAAAAATACCTAATAATATATATATATATATTAATATATATATAATATAATAATTAACATATAATGTAATATATAAAATAATATATAATATAATCATATGTATTAATATATTATATATTTTATATTACTTGTACGAATAGCAAATATAATAACATTAAAGCAAACAATAATAGTGATCAGATCGAATGCTGTTCTTTTGTTAAATATGTTTGAACGCGTTTGATGACACGAGCAAAGGTTAACACACGGGACATCGTGACTTGGCAAAATTACGTATTCGTTGTTTTCCGTTTAGATTTTCTTGCTGGTAACGGGATGATGATGACCGTACGATTATCGTAAGTATCAGCCTCTGTCTCTATCTCTGCACTTGTCTCGCGCGTCTTCCGCGTCTTCATCACTATCAAAGTATCGATGCAAACCGTGTGATTTATATTTTTTATAGTCACGATAATATTTTGTACGTGAACGCTGCTCTCGCGTCAAGGGGTCAAGATATCAGTAGAAGAGAAAGAGAGGAGGGGAGATGATATATTCTAATATTTTCTACGCGTTTTGAAACAAGTAATTTCTATTAGTAACGTACATGTACTTACAATCAAATGCTGTAGTTTTCCACTTGGATTAAATATAAAATGAAAATTAACATGTGGTAAATATTAACTCAACAATAGTCGCATATATGTATTCAATTCTTTTAATATTTTTAAGATAGAAGTTCTCCACCTCAATTGTAACAAACTGAAATAAAATAAAAATTGATTTTCTTTCTTAATAGATTCAACACATTCTTCTAACATTTTTAATCTATGCTTGTTGAATCTATTAAGAAAGAGAATAATTTTTATTTTATTTCAGTCTGCTACAATCGAGGTGGAGAATTTTTATTTTTATTTCGAATTCATGCTCCATTTACTGAAACATTTATTCGAAACGAATCTGATTTGCAGAAATCCGAAGTCTCGAGTTCGATACCGCCGTCTAATAAATCAAAATTAATGGAACGGTGACAGAAAAGCTAAGTGGAAAGACAGATGTTCGCATTTTTCAAACTTGCTAACGGTAGACGCGATCACAAGGCTGATTATAAAACGGAGATTAATGTGAAATCAGCGAGGCTGCACAATAATTCTAGAAAAGTGTCCGACCATTAGAAGACAGGCGTGATTACAAGGAGACAGGCAAACGAGTGTCGATTACATGTAACGGTGTCTTTTGGATATATACATTTATCATATTTACACGTCCGCGAAAATAATAATGCGAGGATGCCTGCGTATTGTGTGTGACGAGTTTCTGCGGTGTATTCAATAACGAAATCTTTCCCACCTCTGCAACATTTTTGTCGGAAAACGAACAAAGAACATCTTTGTTCATTAGTTTTCTAAAGAAACAATTGCAGTTATATATTATGATAAAAATGTCGATATTGAATTTATATAATATAACAATTGATTCGAACGAAATGTATGAGTATAATTTTTAAATTAACTCTCAATCTAATTTGAATATTTTCATTTCTATATGAACTCGATATAACAAAGATTACATTTACTTTTTGCTTGATCAACATTTATTATACCGTGTTAAACATAATTGTAGATACTTTTTGAAAATTCTAGTTGCTTCACCTGGTTAAGCATCCTGCATTTTATTTTTATGTTTGGAATACAGACTTGCTTGTTTCAAACACGCCATTGTTACAAAATAGTATATTAATTTTATAGTTCTCCTCTATAAGTGTAGAATTGCAGGATCTTCCATTAGGAAGTGTTATTTTGAATTATAAACGAATCACAATTGTTTTTACGTTCTACTCAAAATTTTAATTGTATGGTCCCCTCCAATATTAAAATTTTTCTATAAAATTATTTCAATTCATAATTAGCCCCCTCCAAAATTTAATTTCATTGACATATGTGAAATAATCTAGTCAATGTAATATTATCACTCCTTAAAATTCAAACTTGAAAACAATAACATACCTGCACTAATTATTATACAAAACAACGTTAAAGAAAATGATTAAACTTGTATTTATTATGAGTAGAATTTATGTGCAATATTTATAATAAAAATGAATAGGTGAAATATCAAACAGAACAAAAATTTAAACAATTCAAGAACGTCAATACACATATTATTTCCACCTGGTTAAAAATATTGGCGTAAAAGAAACTTTTATTTTGCATGAAGATCAAGGTTAAACGCATGCGAATTTCAAGAGGGAAGCGAAAACGGTGAGAATTCTGAATTTTATGTAAAACATTGCTTGATCCGTTAAAAATTCACAAACAGTGATTTCTGATCGCGCCGATTCAATTGCAAAAACACGATGACGCGACGGTGTGTCGGGCGACGTGCGATTTAATCCCAATATTTTGATTTGTAACTATCAGGAGGCCGTTGCGCGCTGATGGGTAACGACCCGTGGAAACGCGAAGAAGAGGACACCGGCAATGGACGTATCCCTGTGTCTACGGGAATTCCAATGAGCCTGATGTACTTTGACCGTTACCCTCGAAACGGCTGCACTGGAAATTAATCTACGAAATCTCCCGCCAAAACAGTGCGAACTCTCTCAACCGTGACGTCTCAGCTTACATAATTAGCTACTCAACAACGGCTCATCGTGAGTTATTCGAGTTGACTGCCAAACCGAATTTGCTGCTGGATAAACAGCTAGATGATATCAAGATAATTAGATTCAACTTTATAATAAGTCATATTAGAATCTATTATAGTACAGTGGCCGGAATTAATATTCGGACGCTCTAGAAAGGACGATAACTTTTTTAATATTATGCTATACGATTTGGACTTTTTGGGAAGCCAGAGCAATTAGTTTACTACAGGATGGAATTGTAGAAAAAATACTAGAAGTTACATTTTACAACTTTTTTATGTGGGCCTATATTGAAAATTTAAAAAATACGTTTTGTAGATCTGTGTGAATTAAATATATTCTAAAAATTTCGTCAAGATCGGTCGACGTTGCAATGAGCTACAAACGTTTAAAGATGGTAAAAATTGCAGATTTTCACGATTTTCGGCCTCTAACTGCAATAAATGTAACTGTAATATATATTACATATTTCTTTTATATAATTTCATTACATTTTGCTGCGATCTGTTTGACTCCAATATTTTATGCCGAAAATTTTAATAAAACTAGAGATTCGACTATTCTTTTTTCTTAACATCCGGAAACAGCAAAATCATTAATTCACAATCTTTATTATGTTTCTGTAAATAGGTAGTTGAAGATTTTGATGAAGATGATATAGTTGCAATTGCAACAGCTCAGAATGTTTTGCAACGGACACAAGTTGCACAAAATTTGACGTTTATAAAAGTACATTTACAAACTCTTCCAGCCACAATAAAGAGGACTGGAAAATCTCGGTTTACCCTTAACAAATTCAACGAAAATATTCATGGACTGTATTGAACGTTTAAGAGCTGTTCCGGGTAAATGTGGTGATCAAATTCGTTAAAATAGATGCAGTGGTAAGAAAGAATCCCGGTTTATGCGAAATATCTAAACTCGAGAGGATATTAAGCGATGAAAATTTGTCAACTAATGTACCACAACGCTATTGGAGCAAACATAAATATGTAACCATTACATCCTGTGATGTAGAACGTACTTTTTCAGCATATAAGTCAATATTAACTGACAAACAACTAAGTGTTATAAACATGGAAAAATTACTAGCAACTTATTGTAACGCAAATTACGGTGCTTCCGTATAAATAAATTGTTAATTAAAACATAAGTTGTAAATATCTCTTTGTATTAGTTCTGGTCATATTTTTCGTGCATGTTTTTTGTGCATATTTGCATATTCTATGTGCATATTTGCATATGCTTTTTGCATATTTGACATGCATAAAGATCCGCAGTCTAATAATAATCGAACAATAAAGAAATTATTAGAACGCTAGGATATGATATGTAATAGTCAAAGATAAGAGTTTATCGATCTTGTTCCCGGTTCTCGGCGAAGCTTTGGTTTTCTAAATGATTTAAGATCCACTTCCTCGGGGTTCATTCAAACATGACCTCTATAACAGCCGGAGATTTATGGCAAACCGAGGCCCCTAATTAGAATCACACCAAGGTGTCCTAATTACAGGGTAGGTGGCAACGTTTTCGAGCGTTCCCGAAGCCGTGCCTTTGGCGCAAAATGCTGCGAGTCCTGCCAATTCCTGCCTTCTTTCAGTAACAGCTCATTAATTGTAGGAAAAAGTAGGCAACCGTGGGCGTTCGTTACTTCGAGATTTACATCCGATCAGCTCACACCATATCTGACATTCAGCTGAGACCATAAATGAGCCACTTAAGCGCTCCCTTTGTTTCTGCTCCACCCGGCTCGGAGAGAGGAGCTACTTAAGGGTTTCCCTAACTTTGGCGGCTGTAAAAATTGATATTTTTTTGTGTACTTTTTGCATGGATTTATATCTTAAAAGCATTTCAGAAAGATTCGAACAAATTGAAAAACTTGAGGGTCGTTACAGTTTCTAATTCTTAAAAATTATTTCTTATTTATTTTAGTTCGGACAGTAGCCACATTTGCGAAGATTTAAAATGTTCTTGATGAATCTTATGACCATCATGAGAATATAATATGAATTTAATAATTTATGAAATATTTAAGAGTTTAATAATTCGACGCAATTCTTACTTTTATATATAAACAATTTATTTAGATTCTTTGAACGTTTAAGACGGATGTATTAATTAAAGTGGTTATCAAAATAGTAGAACATTTTGTAAACGAATTACTCCTGATAGAAAGCTTTTGATTAAAATCGTAAATATATGGATGACTAGTTTATACAATTTTCAATTTTCGTAGACAAATTTTAAGACAGTGGTACCAAATAAAATCCTATTTTCATTGGTAATAAGATTTGTAGGTACGGAACAAATAAAAATCATACTAAATTCTGTCGAATTTGATACTCCAGCATTTTTTGAGGATCATTTAGTGAGAATTTATTTTACCACTTAATAGTCTTTTTATGTTGAAAACGATATAACAATATTCTTAGATTGTTTAGATATTTCTCTATTTTACATTTCACCCAGTAAATTTCTTAATAAATGCATAAAAATTCATTTCACCCATTAATAGTCTTTTTACGTTGAAATCAACATAACAATATTCTTAGATTGTTTAGATATTTCTCTATTTTACATTTCACCCAGTAAATTTTTTAATAAATGCATAAAAATTCATTTCACCCATTAATAGTCTTTTTACGTTGAAATCAACATAACAATATTTTTAGATTTTTCACTATTTTATACTTCACGTAGTAAATTTCTTAATGAATTCATAAAAATTCGTTCACCTATTAATAGTCTTTTTACGTTGAAAACAACATAAGAATATTCTTAGATTATTTATATGTTTCTCTATTTTACGTTTCATCCAGTAAATTTCTTCATAAATGCATAAAAATTCATTTCAGCCCTTAATAGTCTTTCCACGTTGAAATCAACATAACAATATTCTTAGATTGTTTATATTTTTCACTATTTTATACTTCACCTAGTAAATTTCTTCATAAATGCATAAAAATTCATTTCGCCCCTTGATAGTCTTTCCACGTTGAAAACACCATAACGATATTCTTAGATTGTTTATATTTTTCACTATTTTAAACTTCACCCAGTAAACTTCATGAATGCATGAAAATCCGCAGTCTATTTATTATGTTTAAGATTTCATAATATTTTTCTACGAGACTTTAAAGGAATTCGTTTCCGATAAAAAATTGAAAGAAAATTTTGCTACAGTTGTTGGTCCCCTGCAGTTAAAGGAATTTAAATGTGAGTGCATTAACGGTACGCATCAGTCAATTACGAATCATTACGTCATCGATCATATGCGATCTCCTAAACTGTAACTCTACTCAACATGCCGCGGTCGAGTAATAATAATCAATTTGTGGCCTTCAACGTCCGCAATAAATTTATTATCGCATGCCGCAGCATTATACGTCTCCTGGTCGATAGATCGATCGTTATTCTAGCACCTACCGAGGATCTATTATAGATCAATAGACTTGGATCACAGGCGGACCGGTCTCATTCGTTCCTCACTGTTTGCATACCATCCTTGGATAGATCGTATAGCGAGATGATTGCGTTTGCAGGTACTGTTTGAATACGATTTCGAAAAAACAAGGATTTTTCAGATTCCGTAGCTTCCTGTATCGCTCTGGGCGGCGCTGTAATGAATAGCTGGCTAGGACGACGGCCTTTCTATATTAATAATAATCTGTTGATTTTTTAGCTTTATTGTCAATTGGATATTTAGTCCCTTTGTTCAAGTTGATTTCTGGCGAGTGAACAGTACACCCTTTATAATCACTAGACTACTGATGTTTATGCATTTTTTAAGAAATTGGTTGGATGAAATATAGAACAGTAAAAGATTAGAAAAATTTCAGAATATTGTAATATCGTTTTCGATGTAACGAAGACATTAAGGGATGAAATAAATTTTTATTTTATTCCTGAATCCCACGATCAATGCAGAACATTTTTATTTTGCATAAAGATCCGCAGTCTTATAATCACTATAGACTGCGGATTTTGTGCATTTATGACTCGACAGCGGATTTTATGCATTTGATGGCAAAAATGAGTAGGTGTAATTTAAAACAGTTGTTTTTTAGTTAAAAAATCTTGTTGATATGAAATCCTCTTGTTTCATTCCATTTAAAATAAAGTTATTACCTTTCCGGCGCTCCTTGATAACATTATAATAATCTTGGGAACAAATAGTAAATTATTTTTCTTTAATTTTCTTTAATAATTTAAAATTAATTAACATTTCTACCCAAAATTATCGTATACTCTGAATATACTTAACCGCAAAATGTTTTTTATGACAGCTAACTTCAAGTGATAAATGTTACAAATGGACTTGGGCCACTTTCAAAATAAAAATTTGTATCATTCTATTAACCAGCTAATTTCCTTTTTACAAAATCTTTGTGATTTTAAATATATTAGTTACAATTTGTTCCCGAATAAAAAGATAACGTAGAAATGTAAATATTGAAATTGCTAGCTTGATTTTTCTCGAAAATGGACTTAGGCCACTTTCAAAATAAACGGCTCAATTATTTATTCGTTACTGTTATTCGTGTAGAATTTCATCCGAGTAATGCCCTACGCTCCGGACGACAGTACCCTTTGAGAAGGGAAAGTGCCGTCGAGTCGCGTCGTGGGCGTACACCCGTCGGTGTTCACGTATTGTACACGCTTCCTTTTCGTTAAGGGCCGGGCGCACGGCATCGGCTCATTTGTTGCGTATTAGCTGGGATTAATGAGCTTCTTAAAGCTGCCGCCGCCTTTTGCAAACAGCCAAGTGACTCCGAGTTTCCGAAAAAGGAGAACGAAAACAAATGAGACACGCCTACGGTGCGGTGCGGTGCTTCGAGCCAGGATTTCCTGGGATCGGGAAAATTTGGGAGTTCACGGGTTTACGCTTCCAACAAACCAAAATCGATTTTATCCCACCATCATAATTTGGTACATCACGTCCATATTTCGGTTCGCTGTAACATGTGATTGCTATTAAATACAATATATTAAGAAAGAAAATAAATTTTTGTTTCACTCCAGTTTGTTGCAATTCAAGTAGAAGATTGTTATTTTCTATGAAGATTCGCTCTCTATTCGTGATTCTTAGTATTTTGTGGACGCGCGAATGCGTGGCAGTTGTAGCAGCGTGGCAAACGTATTCGTGAACTCCTGTAGCGATTCTAAGTGGTATAACAAGCGCGAGGACCAACGTAGGTGTTTGCGCTGGTAAAAATAATCGCGTTCAATAAGATTCGTCAATAAAGATGTTTTCTGTGGGTCTTGCGTACCAGGCACGTTAACCGTGAATATTGTTGCTTGTGTATCTGTTACATAATTCCCCCCCCCCTGCTTGTAGCTTGGTTTTAATATTTGTTGCAGTGATCAATGAACAGTTTAACACGGCTGTGTAAAATTAAAAAAACAATTTCATACGCTGTTTCAATAGTAGCTGATATTAGAATCACATAAAACAATACTTTAGTTTCTGACAAGCTCAAACATAATATGAAATATTTGAATTTCATATTTTAAATGTGTATTGAAAAAATATATATAGCTAGTTTTAACAGGTATCGTGCAGTAAACGCTTTATTCATACTATTCTAGTACTGGAATAACTATTGTACTTGTCTCAAACTCTCCGTAATTCTTTAGATAACAATAGTTTCTAATAATTACACGAAGAATTTAAGAATTAATTAGTCGTTGATCTTCTATACATAAAAATTGTTACAGCAGTGCTCTTATCGCAAAATATTGATTCGATAGGAAAAGACTTTACAATCAAAAATAATGTATATACTTAAGTTGCTATTTATTTAAATTCTCGTACCGAAATCTCATATTATTGAAACTGTATTTAATTTTTGTGGAAAATAAATCATAACATAATAATTAAGATGGAATTCATTTCTATTCATGCAGAAGTTTTCTTTCTCCAATTTTCTTTTAATTATCGCGACATACGAGTTACCAGTCGATAACAAAGTTGATTATTTAGACACATCGATAGCAAATGAAAAGCCAGGAGATCATAACCATTACATTATAAATCATTATGCATGAACAATTGAAAGACACTACAACTTTGACATACACTTAATAACTTTGCTTTAAATATATTCGATTGGTTATAATGATAATCTGTTTTGTTTTCAGACAACATGGAAGATTAGTCAATCCTTCAAGGAAATTAGCAAAAATTGATTGATGTGAATTTTATCTCCCGTGGACAAATAAATAAATTAGAGTCCTCGGGATTGACACCAAGATTTGATGCCGTCTGGACAGCGCAACCCTCGTAAAACAGTCAAATTTGTCCACACTTTCCAGCCCCCTTGTCTTTAAAATGTCGTAAACTACGAGGACAGCGGCGAAGAAAAAGGGACGAGAAAGAAGCTAGTACAAGGGTCACATTATTTTTAATATGGTGTAACAATCCATAGATATGATGCCAGAAAAAATGACAGATACAAAACTGTTCCATAAAATTAAGAATATTTTTTTAATGTATTATTATATATCATACATACATGATGTAACGTTATTAGAAAGTTGGTTTATATAAAATTGGATTGTCGTAGATCAATTTATGAAAGTTCGAATTCAATAAAAACTGGTATTCTGCAAAATAAAAATGTATATTAACAAATAATAAAATAATATTCATACTATTAATAATAGAAAATAGCTGTTTCCATTTTGTTCTATTTTATAACAATACTTCGGAGTTTTATAAATTCATAAAATATGTATAAAATGTGCGGTCCAAACAACATATATATAATACATCTTTCGTCTTCACAATTTTTATTAATATAAAATACAAATAAATAGATCAGCTAAACATATAAAAAAAAGCTGAGTGGAAAGTAATATTATGTAAGTGCGATTATTATTAGCTAACAGTGGCAATATTTATTACTAGACTGTGGATCTTTATGCAATATCAACATTTTCTACAGACAGAAAGTAAATAGTAATTTTTGTTTCATTCTTTAATTATTTCGATAAGTTGGAAAGAATCGACTGATATAATAATAATTCTTAATGTGATTATAATGCAATGTGAATTAATAATTCTCAAATTCATTTAATTTTTCCACTGTTCTATGAATATCCAATGAAACGAAATTTATTAAATAATTCTTAAAAAATTTTTACAGTCGTAGTTCTGGCGTTGATTATTAGATTGCATTCATGACAAATGAGTAGATGGAATTTGAAGCAGTAGGATTGAAAGAATTTAAAAATATCGTTGCATTATTGTCAATTTATTAAAATTATTGAAGGAAGCAAAGGAATTGGTGCAGACAATTTTTATTCTGCATCAAGATCTGCAGTCTATTAATTATACACTTCCAAGAACACCGTGCAACATATGCTCTTCTGAATTTGCAACCCCTTTGAGACTACTCAATTCGCAATAAACCGACTAAAGCGAGAGAAACCGAGCAATTTTAGAAATTTGTATATCGTAATTCCCAAATTACTCGTCCCTGCAGCGTGCATTCAAAACGAGAATAGATTCTGCGAAAGCAATAGAGCGAAAAGGAATCGGACCGAACGGTCGGTCGAGGTGACTAGCTAGCGTGCTTCAAATGTCAAGAGCGCGGCGCCAAAGTCCCGTGACCGTGCGCACTTGATAGAGCGCCGTTCTTTCTTTTTGGTCGATCGTCTTTCGCCACTCTAGCTTCCAGAGCCCCCAGCAAAGAGACGAAGGAAGATGGGGGGCGTGCCCGGTCGCGCGGCTTCTACGCACACAAGGAGATACCCACTTTCCTGTGGACCCCTTCCACTCCTCGGGGATCCCTTCCACGTGGGTCCTAGGAGTTCTCAGTCCCCACCACCGGGCCCCAAGAAAACTGGACAGCATGGTCCAGACCACGAGATCGCCAGGTAAAGCCAGTTTACGCAACGCTTCCGTACGCGAAGCATATACGGTGTCATCCAGAGAGGATCCCCGAGAGTCCTAGCGATTTCTTTCGTAAAAGTTTCGAAAAGGAAGCGATGGTATCCTGCGACAGAACCGACGCTTTCTGACAATGTTCTGACCTCAGGATTACCGATCCGTGCCGCGTGTCCCGAAATCATTCCCGCCGCGAGGATATCGGTCCTGTCACCGAGATCGTCCTTCGATGAGATGACACTAGACTAGACAGAGACGCTGCTGGATCTCCGGAAGAGTTCCACCATATTATGCTCTAAGAGTCGTTGACGTCGCCCGCGGCAATATCCTCGAGAGACAGAGACACAGCAGATCCCGACGAGATCGAAGTAGATTCGCGAACAAAAGAATGTCAACTTACGCCAGTTTCCAACAGTACGATCTGCTGGACTCCGAGGGCTACGGATCGGCGAGTAGTCCGGAGTCGAATCCGCGCAGCTGGACGCACCAGGAGATCTATCCTCAGCCGCCGAGGTCTAGGGGTAGCAGCTGCGGGAGCGTGAGCTCCCTGGACTGTCAGAATCGCGAGTACCAAGAGATCGGCGCGCCGGCGAACGGCAGCTTCCACGTGACAACGGCCGGTCTGAATTTCGTCGAGTTCTATGAGGGCTACTATCAGCAGAAGGGTTGTCGAGCCGATCACCAGCTGGACCACCAGCCAAACGGCGGCGGTGCGAGGCCGGCCGCGAAGGATCACGGGAAGATCGTGTTTAGGATGAACGAGTGCATGGAGAACGTTTACGATTGTGTGGCCGGTGGTGTCAAGTTCACGAACGATGTCCCAGACGGCGAGCAGACCGCGGGCATCTCGCCGAAGCTGGAGCAAGGTCCGGGCAACGTGTTGCTTGGCAATTCAAGGTGCGACTTCGGCCCGGCGAACCAGCAGGAGAGCTTCCTGCCCACGAAGAGTTACGGTATCTTGAAGCCCGATGGTTTTTTGCCTAGAAATAACGGCAACCCGTACGGGCAGAGGGGCGACATTCTTTATTTGGGCGCCGCGTACAGTGTGCAGAGGAACGAAGGCTACGCCGCGCAGAATGGCCAGGGCGGCAAGTGCGTGCCCTCGCGGTACCACCAGAAAAACGACTCGGTGCTGCACGTCACGTCGATGGACTACGCCGGCCAGAAGACGAAGGAGACCATGCAGAAAATCAAAAACGGCACGCCGGGCATCGAGGTGCTCAGGAAAAGGAGGCTCGCGGCGAACGCGCGCGAGAGGAGGCGGATGAACAGCCTCAACGACGCGTTCGACAGGCTCAGGGACGTCGTGCCCAGCCTCGGCAACGACAGGAAGCTCAGCAAGTTCGAGACCCTGCAAATGGCACAGACCTACATCGCCGCGCTCTACGAGCTTCTGCAGAGGGAGTGAACGTGGTGATCGTGGACTAGACGGGCTCTAGGACGGAGGGAACTCTTTTAACCCTGGGACAGTGGCGGCTGAGACTGCTCCGAGTCAGGCTCTCAGCGTTAGGGTGACCGTTCGAGTGCCATTTCTATCGGTTAGATTACTAAAGGTATTATCGTACACAATGAGTACTTGTTGACGCTTTTCTTAACCCTTCATATCTCGAATGAAGTAAAATTGTAAAAAGTCTAAGCACGATGTAGTTGCAGTTTGATACCTCCGGGCCCGTGAGAGTGCACTCTCAAATTGATGGAAATTGTAAAAGGTCTAGGCATGGTCGCCTCGTACTAATATTTCAATGGTACCTTTTGGACAATTAGGCTCGTTGGCACACTCTCGTACTAAATAAAACTGTAAAAAGTCTGCGCACTAATATTTTAATGGTACCTTAAAGACAATAAGGGTGAAACGTTTGCACTCGAACGGTTAGAAAGGACGTCGACGCACCTCTGGAAAGTGCGTTCGGAACTATGTCCGGATAAATAACGGCGTGAATCCAGACCCATCCGTCCGTCGATAAGGTCCGCTTCGTACGGGTTAACCGGAAGATCAGAGCACTGAGAGCAACAAGTATTCTTCGTCCGATGGATTGCTCGATCCAAGTACAAAAGATATGTATTCAAAGTCGCGCTATTCGTCCGTACGCAACTTCGCTCGCAAGGGGAACGGCATGGCACCACTTCGTTGACGAAGAAAAGCATCAAGCGCATCACCAAAACCGGCGTCTCTCAAGGTTTCCAGTTCTCGTAACTGGAGCAAGGTTTTTTGGACCGTCACGAAGTCTTAAATTGCGAAGAGACGGGCCTCTCGACGTCGACCACGAAGCCCCGTTGTTGTTCCTCGATCGAGAAAACCATCTTACCGATGGGTGCACGGCCGACGTTCCCGACCAGTGCTAACATACAGTCGCACGATCTGTCGCTGATCGATCGACAACGTTAATCGAACCGAGAACGTAAGTAAGAAAAAGCATAAGCGTTGTTGATGCATGGGGGAGCGAGAAACTAACTGTACCTAACGAAACCCTCGTAACCGACATCTTTAGCATTGCCAAGTGGTTGTTCTTGTAATGATCTCATACCTTCAGCTTGTAATCGTTCGAGTCCCGTATTAATCGGCTTGTAACGAACACCTTCTTTCTTTCGAATTGCAAAACATAACTGGAAATCCGTTTCGACATTTTACCACAATTTTTTAGTTCTTAATTATATCTTTTCCTGGTAGATTATGCGTTTGTGTACTGTTCATACGGTTGAAGCATTTTATCTTAAAAATTTTCTTTACGAGTATTCATTGATATGGAGTACAAATTTTTGTATGGAAAGTGTTTATTCGAGAAATTCCGAGTGTTTCACACTTTTAGAACGTAGATGTATATCCAAGAAATATTTTCAATAACACAAACTGTTTATTTCTTAATTATATCTTTCTCTGGAAGATTGTGTGTACTGTTCACGCATTTTGTCTTAAAAATTGTCTTTGCGAATATCCATCATTAGACTACGGATCTTTATGCAAGAGATAGAAACTAAATTGAATGTTATTTCTTCCCTTGATAATTTTAATAGAGGAGAAGTCATATATTGAGATCTTCAATTTTTAGAATTTTCCGAACAATTTTGAATTTCATCTACTTAATTTTGCTATAAATGTATAAAGAGATCTATTCATCATTTAACACTAAACCTACCACGGTCAAATGGCCGGTTTTATAGTTTCCAGTTATCGAAATTATAAAAATTCATTTATGGAAAATAATGGAATAAAAGAAAATCTCCTTGTCCAAGCGTCTATTATATTGAAAATTACAGACAATCTCAATAAATTTAGTGTTGCCATTTTTCTAAGGCAATATTTACCAGATACTTTCATTGTTTGGTAGGTTTACTGTTAATATGAAGCATAAATTATTGTGTGCAGAAAGTTTATTCGAGAGATTGTGTGTTTCAAACTTTTGAACGTAGATGTACAATCAAGAAATATTTCCTGAAGAATAATCAAACGAATGCGACTTCGTTCCTGAAAAACCGTGACAAATTGGTGCAGCTGCGTAAATAGAGTTTCAGATGTACGAGTGAAAAGGGTTACCCGTGTCAACGATTACTCATAGTTGTTTGGGAAAAAGATTCCCCGTGTTTCGGCCGTCGCGGATAGTTTAATTAGCAATAATTGCGCCGCGCGGACGCGGTGTACGACGCTCGGCGCTAATGCTTTTTCCTCGTGAGAGAATGTTACCGGATTCCGGCAGATTTTTCAGCAGATCGAGGTGCGATAGTGTCGATGATGGGGGAATAAAACGAGTCCGATCAGCTTAGCACATTACTGTCCGCCGTGGTCGCGCGGCAATCTCGAACCGATAATAATTCACTATTGTAAAAATATATGTGAAAGATATTTGAAAAATTATAATTAATAGACTCGATACTTCGTTTTGGTAATTGCTTCATTCACTACAGACAATAATGTTTCTGTGAATTATGTTGGATCAAAGTTGCTTTATCCGGCTGCGAATTTTATGCGGTTATGGGAAAAATGAGTTGATGCAGTTTAGAGTAGTAGAAAGACAAACTTCAGACTGTTAATATATTATTAGACAACGGATTTTATGCATTAGAAAAAACATTGGAATTCAATATTCTTAAACATATTAAGAATGAAAATAACTTTCTATTCCACTCGAGTTTGTTGTAATTGAGATAGACAATTTTTATTTTACATAAAGATCCGCTGTCTATTATTTCTTGCAATTGGTAAACAATTTTTATTTTCCATAAACGTCCGCTGTCTATCTGTAACAGGATTGTAACAACGTAATAATTTGTACACTCAATTCTTACTTGGACAGTGCCAGAACAGACGTGCGAATCAGTGTAACTATGTCAATATTAGGATACTTCATTAAGTATTCTGTATCGCTATTAACCCCTTGCTCTACAATATCGAGTCAGACTCGTGATGAAGATTCTGCACTGATAAATAGACTGCGGATCTTTATGCAAAACAGAAAATGTCAGCTTCGATTACAAGAAATAGAAACTAAATCGGATGTTATTTCTTCCATT
This sequence comes from Lasioglossum marginatum, assembly GCA_028455795.1. Lineage (NCBI taxonomy): Eukaryota > Metazoa > Arthropoda > Insecta > Hymenoptera > Halictidae > Lasioglossum > Lasioglossum marginatum. Next base: position 3,122,555 of record CM052246.1, read on the forward strand.
AATGATTTTAATAGAGGAGAGATCAGATATTGACATCTTCAATTTTCAGAACTTTCCAACAATTTTCAATTTCATCTACTCAATTTTGCTATAAATGCACAAAGTTGTCTACTAATAAATATGTATCTTATTAATAGACTCCGGATTTTATGCATTTATAACAGAAATGAGCAAGTGCGATTTAGAACAGTGAAAATATTAAAAGATTCTGAGAGTATTTTATATTATTTTCATCACATTAAAATTATTGATGAAGAATATTTTATATTTAGCTCCTGCGTCTTGCAATTGATGCACAAACTTTTTATTTTGCGTAAACATCCGGAGTCTAGTTATTGATTTCCTTTAAAAATTATATTCTAGTTTGGTTCTGTTCATGTACAGCTATTGAGCATATAGACACACAATAGAATTTTTAGGGAATTACCAAAAGAGTTCTAATCACCGAAACCGTGAAATAAGTCGTAGTGCAAGGGGTTAAGTAATCCTGTGACATGTGTGCTGACATTTCAGCATTTTATTCAAAGTATGCGAAAACCTATTTATAGGTGACCAGACGGTAATGTGCTATTAGCGCGGAAGATGCGGTTAGTAGACTTTGGATGTACATGCGAAGTCCTGTTTTCATAGACACATTTCAAGAACAAGGAGTCGTGCAAACTGTTTCTCTTATAATAAGTTCCAGTAGACGAAAAGTATTCTCAAACTTTATTCAATTCTACTGGATTGTTCTTTAATTATTTGTCTATATTTAACCCTCGGACGACGCACCATTCTTGTAATAGTTGATAATGTTTAGGACCATCCACTGCTTTATTTATCGATTTTTTAACCCTCATACGCTCCTTGAAATAATTACATAAATGAGTCTACGATAATATTTCAACCATTTCTGTTTTCCACTTTAAATCAACAGATCATGTTTCATTTTTAACGTGACATTTTAAAGAAACATATCTCACAACACACGGAGAAATAAATCAATCGTTTTACAATATGCAGAAAATGTAAATGGGTGAATCTCCACCCCGAGGAACGTACGAGGGTTAAAATATTTTTTAAAGATACTTTCTTTCTATCGTTCCTAATACAGATCATTTAATTAATTCACCAGTAACCGAGTCATTGAACGACGATTCTAATACCGTGGGTCAAAATAGACCCGGACTCCACCGTCGGAGGGTTAAACATGAATTTTTATATTGGCGCATTCACTGTATCTGAAAATCCAAAGTAATCAGTATTTTAACTTTTCAATGTTTAGTTCATTAAATAAATTGCTTTGATTTTATAGCATTTTTGAGGTTGGTTCGGCAGTGTTAAAATTTAATTTTTCAATATACAGTTCATTAAACAAATTTTTAAGCTTGGTTTGGTAGTCAAAGTGTTAAAACTTTTGGATGGACTCAGATTGCACGATGATAGTCTACCGATCACTATCGACAGAGAAAATAAGATGGAGTGCTGATAGGGTTCGATTGTAAAATACGAAATTGCGGCGAGAGAGGCGTGCGAGTTCCGAATTTGAACTGTAAATAGGCTGTCGTGTATCGTTTTATTGTAAAACGTAGACTCTGTGTAAATATCCGATTAGACACGATTAAGTTATTGCGAGGCTGTATAGATAATTGTGTACATATAGAAATACAAAGGGATCTCCCGATCGCACTGATCGATCACACGACTGCAACAACCGTAAAATATTAACATTTTGCAGATAAGACATTTGCGTTAGTGAGACTGTACAGCAGAATTCGATTTATCCGAACCTGTGGGTGACGAATAAGTATAAAATACTGGTACACCTATAAATCATTGATATAATTTATTTGTATTGTTATTAGATCATCTCTAATAAATCCGTATATTCAAATAGGACTTGATAGAATTTTGTTTCATTTGAATAAACGAAAAGGCAGAGATTGAAATTATATAAAATTATTTCAATGTAATTCGCATCAATTTTTGCAGTTTAAATATATGAATGAATCACTTTAATCCGTTGTCTTTGATTGCTCAATGATCGCATATGATCGGAAACATTGTGGTTACTGACTTGCGAAACTTATTGCAAATTTACATTTTGTCATGCTAAAATTACAAACAAATGAAAATTGGCAGCCTTTTTGACTATATTTTTAGTAAATAAAATATACATTAAATTCTATTGAATCTTATGCTCGACATAAAATTACAAATAAATGAAAATTTGTTGTCTTCACGACTATATTTAGTGAATAAAAATATGTATTCAATTCTATCGGAAATCTTTGCTTGACAATTTCCAGCAAATTTTTATTCATCTAATGATCACTAAATGGTTGTATAACGAGATTACCATGTACCAATAAGAGCTTATTGTTAATCTTAGGTAGAGTTCATTGGGCATTCAGAAAGATTTCATCGAGATAAATTGAGTTCTACTGTATTTAATTGTAAAACATTTGTCGTTAATCGAATGCTCCGAGTTCGTTTGTTTATAACTAGCGATCGCCTGCGTGCGAGCATCGTTCGAAGATTGAATCCTTGTGAATGCGTCGACGACTACTGTAAAGTTCAGGAACAATGTAATGATCGAGGCACCTCGCAATTTGTAAGAAACGACGAATTCCACGGTCGAATAAAGGTTTCCCAGGCATACCAAAGAATCCGTAGGTGTTAAGGACGACATTGCGTTGCCCTGATTGTTTTTCTATATGAATAAATACATGTTTTTTTGACAATGAATACAGAGAGAAATTTATTAACCAATCCCCCACCCCCTCCCTACAATTTTACATTTACTGTTTCTAATCTAGAGTAGTTTTGAATTTTCAAATTAGGAATAGAAATTACTGTGTTTCAAATTAGTAGACTTGCGGATTTTTAAATAAAAATGGTTCGAATTAATTGCAATAAATAAATATAGGCATTTATTTTTTTAATCATTTTAGTGGGTCGGAAATAATTCAATATTGTGTAATGTCAATTATGCAAAATAAAGATTGTTCAAGTTAATTGAAATATATGAGGGCAACATAGACATTTATTTTTTTCTTAATAATTTTAGTGGGTTGGAAATAATATAATATTGTTTCTAAACGTTTCAAATCATGTAATGTCAATTATCAATGATGATGCTAAAAAAAAATAGAATTATTTTCACTGTTATGTATTTGACCATTTTTCTCATAAATAGTATGTGTCAAGGACGACATTGCGTTGCCCTGATTGTTTTTCGACTATGATAAATAAAATTTATTAACCAACCCCCCACTTCCTCCACACAATTTTACATTTACTGTTTCTAATCTAGGGTACCTTTGAATTTTTAATTTCGGAATAGAAATTATTACGTTTCAGACTAGTAGACTTGCGGATTTTTATGCAAAATAAAAATAGTTCGAATTAATTGCAATAAATAAATATACACTTTTATTTTTTTAATGATTTTAGTGGGTTGGAAATAATACAATATTGTTGTTAAATGTTTCAAATCATGTAATGTCAATTATGCATGAACAATAAAAATTGTTCGAGTTAATTGCAATATATGAGGGCAACATAGACATTTATTTTTTTCTTAATAATTTCAGTGGGTTGGAAATAATATAATATTCTTTTTAAACGTTTCAAATAATGTAATGTCAATTATCAATGATGATGATAAAAAAAAATATTGTCACTGTTTTGTATTTGACCATTTTTCTCATAACTATGTAAAATCCGCGGTGTATATGTAGATTAAAAATAGATTGCTAGATTAAATTGCCAGATTAGATTATTAGGGAATTAAATTATTACTCAAAGAGTTTTGCGTGCAATTATATTTCCCCGAGTTTTAATTAATTCAATTAGATTTAAAAGGCTGTTTAGAGGGAAGAGTGTTATTTTATCGAAGTTGCAAAAACCAAAATCATAAAGCAAGTCACCGAAACAACGTTATATTCGTTCATCACGAGCCTGAAGAAACTCCAGCTGAACCAATGCACGCATCAAGCCATACAGAAAGCAATAATCCTGAAAGCTTACAGTATAGTCCGAAACTTCCTAGATGACCGACAAATTTAATGGCACTTGTGGGTAAGTTGGCTCGAGCTAGCCTTAAATGAAAATTGTTGGTGCCCAACGTTAATAACAATAACTCTAGTGGATTTTATGCATTTATGACAAAACTGAACAGGTAAAATACAAAAGCAATATCAGAAGATTTGTGTTCAATTATATTATTTGTAGCTTATTAGAATTATTAAGAGAAGAAATAAATGTCAATCGATTACAATCGATGCACAACATTTTTATTGGGTTGTTGCATATGAAATGTCCGATTTTTAGCAGTGACATTAAACAAACGCAATTTTGTATATCCAATGTATTCTAAATATATCTATAAATTTTAAGTCTCTTGATTGTATTACGGTAAAAATAAGATGTTATGGTCATTCACGTTTTTCATTTACAAGATTGTTGTTTTAATTTGGTAGTTCTTTTTACCATCAACGACTAGTACGTTAATTAATCACCACATTTCGACCAAAATTCACATAATGCTGTCGTCAATAAGTTATTTTTCCAGACATATAAAAGGAACACACGTTGACGTTGAAATAAACTCCATTTAAAAGTAAAATTATACAATAAATATAAAACTATAAAAGCAACAGGCACGTGGTTGCCTTACAAGAATGACAAGAATTAATTTATTTAGACTTTCCAAGGATTAGCTTTGTACTTCAAAGTTTTATATAATAAACCTATAGACTGTAATAGAATTTCTTCGAAACTTTTCTAAGAGTTTCGTTTCGTTTTCCAAGAGATGCATTCTAAAATCGGACATTTCATATGCAACAACCTAATAGTTTGTATTACATTCTGTTTAAGTTCTGTAAAAGTTTACAACTTGTTAATGGTTTGTATTGAAGTATTTTAAGCAAAAGAGGCAAATATGGTGATACAAAAGAATGTTCTGATTGTTTTCAAGGTCTTTTGAAGGTGATCGATAATTTCTAATCTTTTCCAAGACAAGTTCAATGATGTGTTACAATATGATCTTCAAATGACCCCAAACTAGAAAATTCATGATAAAACAATGATATCTTCAAAATGTGCAATCATTTTATTTGAATTAAATTAAACGTTCGAAATTATGACCTTGAGCAGTAACACAAACATTTAAACGTTTTGCAAGGCAATCAATTGCATTTTCAATTGTTTCTGTTGAAATTGATCTACAAGATCTAATTATTCTGTCTTCCTAATTCTCTCTGTATGTAAAATAAATCAAATGTTTATTATAATTAGTGGTCGTTTCACCGTCCCGACACAGTAACAAACGTCGACCTTCAATGCAAGATTTCTCACCGAAGGTTTCTCATTGCAGTATCGTCGCAAATAATTGAATTACATCGGGATAAGATTTAGCTTCGGCTGCATTACTGCAGTTTCCAGCAAAGGCACGGAAGACCCGAGCGCAGTCAATTCTCAGTTTTATTCGGTCCCGGCAGTGTTCCTCGCGCAATTAGAGATATGCAAAAATCGCGGTACAAATGGCGGCGGTCGGCCACCTCCACTTAGCAGTCAATCACAATTAAATACAATTTTGCGCGGGCTGCGGGGCTCGGTAATGGTGCAAAAAGAGAGCAAATTGAAATCTCCTAGCTGACAGAATGATAGATGGTGCCGGCCAGACGCGAAAAGACCGAGAACGGGAAAGAGAGGGGAAGAAAGAGAAATAGTGGGAGAGGGAGACGGACGGAAGAGAGTCACCTTCCTTCCTCCTCGTGGTGTGAGAAAGCTGCTCTTCTTCGTTCCGAGTCCAGGAATCGCGAGGACGAAAACACAAAAGTCGAGTCGCGGCTGACGTTGCTTTGCCACCGCCAGGCCGATTTCTCCGGCTAATATCGCTAATCCCCTTCATCCGGAGAAAATGGCGATCCGTCCTTAACGGAGAACAACGCGCATTGATCAAGAGAGAGATTCTAACCTGCTATTCAGCGGATTCTGCAACTGCGATCCTACGTGACTACACGAAATCCTCAGAGTCAATTACCATTGTTTTCTCCTTCTGGTTATATGTAATTTCAAATTCTTACATTCTTTTAATCTGTCCACTCCTTTAAAGTGAACTTATTCATTTTTTACATGAATGCGTAGAATCCGTCTAGTAATTAGATTGTATAACGTAATGCGATTGCATAACATGGTCGCTAATGACCCAGACGTCGACGGACCCTCATAAACAACCAATACAAAACAAATCTGGATCACCAATCATAATTCAAATGAATGTAATTAAATTACATACGTAATAAATATATATTTCGCAATTATAATTTCAGGAATAATTAAATTGTAATTCTGCAAACCGTTTTAAAAATCAGTAACGCTCGGAACAAGTTCCCTTGCGAATCAAGCGGATAATCGAGGCGTCATTGAATCAAAGAACCCGCCACCTCCGATCTGCACGCACATCCATTTCCATCTCACGGCTTCCTCAATTAGGCCGATAGACGTTTACACAATTCATTGGTCAATTAAAGAGAGGAGGCTAATTATTCATTGGCTCGTTTGCGGGAATCCGGGCTCCGTCAAGTGCAGCATAGGTAAATGAGGGTGCGACAGCGGTACGAAAGGTAATATCGAAGCGGGACGCCAAAGGTCCTGCATGGGCGGTCCTCTCCTCAACGACTCCCATCTTGGCGCATCTCGGCAACGTCTGTGTGCGCAAACAATGCGCGAACGTCTTCATTTGTACGGCGTGTACAAATGTAATGATCGAGGCACCTCACAATTTATAAGAAACGACGAATTCCACGGTCGAATAAAGGTTTCCCAGGCATACAAAAGAATCCGTAGGTGTTAAGGACGACAGTGCGTTGTCCTGATTGTTTTTCGACTATGAATAAATACATGTCTTTTCGACACTGAACACAGAGAGAAATTTATTAACTAACCCCCATACCCCCTCCCCACAATTTTACATTTACTGTTTCTCTCTCTCTAATCTAGGATAGTTTTTAATTTTTAATTTAGGAATAGAAATTACTGCGTTTCACATTAATATACTGCGGATTTTTATGCAAAATAAAAATAGCTTGAATTAATTGCAATGAATAAAAATATAGGCATTTACCTTTCTGAAAAAAAAATATATTTCCACTGTTTTGTATTTGACCATTTTTCTCATAAATATGTGTTGAGGGCTACATTGCATTGCCCTGATTGTTTTTCGCAAATTAGGTCATAGGATAATACACTGTTGAATTCGTCTCAACGTCAGCGACAATCCTATGATGTCCAAAACATGTGATGCCATATAAAAAGGTCAAGGTGACCTTTACATTTTTACGTAAAAAGCATTTTTTCAGAATATGCGAAAATGTAGCTCACCAAGTACTTACAAACTTTTGTCTAAAACGTTTTTAATTGCATTACCAGAAATGCATAAAAAATGGTGACATAACTTAACGGGCAGATCCTGTATAATTTCTCCTCTATTAAAATCATTAAGGGAAGAAATAACATTCAATTTAGTTTCAATTTCTTGCAATCGATGAAGATAATTTTTATTAGATCCGCGGTCTATGACATTTTGACTTTTGGCCAGTAAAATCGCGTTCTCGGACCACTGTGCGTCGGTGTGCGCAAACAATGCGCGCAGGAGGCGCTAATAAGTGCACGCGGAACGTCTTCATTTGTGCGGCGAGAGCGCATCAGCCGCGTTTCACCGTCGCGTCTGCGGGGTTGGCGTTCGAGCCGGTGCTATTCGTCTTCCGTCCGGGATTTTTCATGGCTCCGTAATGAAAGGATACTGGATACGCTTTAGGTCCTCCGTAATAGTCGAGTGCCGAGTCCGAACGCAGAAAAAAAAAGCAACGGAAGAAAGAATTACGGTGGACTAGAAGCAAGCCACGAAGACCGGGGAAAGAAGAAAACGATGTCCGAGCAGTAAAGAGACTCTGGAAATGCTGGAAGTTTTTTATCCGACGGGGAAAAAGGGAATTCGCTTCGCGAGGTTTTGTTTATTCGTGCAGGGACACGTAGCCGGTGTGTACAGGCTTTCGAAAAATTATGGGCGATGACCATCACGGCAGGATTCTACTACGGACCGGTGCACAGTGGTCTGGGCGGTCGATCTAGCAGTTCATTAAGATCCTTCCAGTATTTGGAAATTTACAACAATGTAGGCAGAGTTTGGCATTAATCGATTAAAATTTTCACCAAGATTGACTGATTAATGTGTACGATTAAAAAAAGGTAATCATCGAAAAATTGACGGTTGATTCAATCGATTGATGAAGTTAATCGTCAATCGTTGATTAAAAAAAGAAATCATCGAAAAATCGGGGACTGATTTAATCAATTGTTGAAGTTAATCGCCACGGTCTATCCATAAATTGTAATAAGTAGGCACATAGAGATCGTATTATAGACCAAATCACAATATATCTAAACTCAGTTTACATCTCTTTCAGTATGCATACAGTTTTGATTCCGTATTCCATTTCGAAATTTCAGCAGTTGATCATTAATCAATTATCCGATTGACGATTACAATTTAAAAGAATGTATTCGTTAACCGCAATTAACGACTAAAGTAGAAGTTTAATCGTTAATTGCAATTAAAACGATTGAAGTAGAAATTTATTCGTCAATCGTTGATTAAATTTTTGCTGCAACTCTGAATGTAGGTCGTTGGATTGTTTTTGACATCAGCTACAATATTATAAAATCGAAAATATATATTGATCTTTAGAAATTGAAGGTGATCTTGATTTTTTATAGAATAAACAATTTTCTTTAAATTTTTTTGTATTGAAATTTGTAGACCGCTATATGGTGATTAACTTTTGTTTAAAACATTCTTTTGTCTCGTTATCGGAACCGCCTGAAAAATCATGTTCAGTTTTAAAATAAACAATGATCCATAATGGTATTCATAAAGTGTTGATTTTTAAATGCTTCTACAGTTTTCAATCAATCTTATTGATTTAATCGTTTTTGAAGGTGATGAACATTTAGAAAGCAATATACAATTCGATAAAAATCAATATCCGCTTAAGTATCTGTGACATTTGAAACAATTATACTGGGTGCTTCTTTCTTTTGCACAGTAGGGTATTTTGAATTCAAAAAAGCATTTTTTCAGAATATTTTTATAACATTTTTTGGAATATTTTGAACATACTTTTTCCTTGCACCTTCCTCAATTTTTCCGGAAATAACTTCGACAACTTTCATTAATGTAACGTAATGTAATTCTCTCTAAATTTGAGATATGCATTTTCAAGGTAAAAGAATGCTCTTCACTTGAAAAAAAGAAATTTTTTAGGAATACTAACACTAAACCTACCGACACCGGCCAAAATAAACGGTTCCAGATTTTTTATTTTACAATTAGAGAAATAATAAAACTGATTTCATAAGAAACGATTGTATAGATATCTTTAGTAGTGCACGTATTACAATAGGAGTCGCACAAAGTCTGAATAAAATCAATCTTGTCATTTTTATAAGGGAACATGTACCAGTTACTTTTAAGGCTCGGTAGGTTTAGTGTTAAATAAAGTGTGTATGAAAATCCATTCAATGATGCATCGTCCAATGACCTTCAGACACCGACAAGGTCAGATGTGGACCGAAACAGACAGAAACAGAAGTGGAAAACTATAGTCTTCGAAAAATCAGTCTGGCAAAAAATATAGCAGCTATTTTCAAATTAAGTCTCGCGCGCCGTTTCTATTCATTCCAGAAACGCGCAGTTTGTTTCTTGCGTGCAGGTCGTGAGATTATCATAACTCGCTTCTAATTTGCGGACCAGCGACGAAGAAGTTTTAAAGAAACCAAAGGGTCGCTTTCGAATAGCGTCCTTCAAATTATGGTGTTTTCAATAGTATCGAGACGAGTTTAGGGAAGATCATCGACCCAACAGCACAATAAACAATGCTATTTTTTGGCTCGCCGCGGTTCCCTTTTCATAGTCAGAAAACTATATGCAAATTGTATGAGTTGAAATTTTACATGCTCCGTCGCGATGCATTATGGTTTCTATCTTTAAACGATGCAAAAACCTGCTAAAATAAATTATGAATAATTTAAATTTTCTACATTCAAACATATTTTACAGTCGACATTAATGTAAAATTTCATACTATTTTTCAAGACTATTTTAAATATCCCCCTTTAATAAAGATAATTAGATTAAGAATAAGAAGTTAAATATTTGTTTATGCATTTACCACTCTATGATTCACCTCTAATAGAATATGCAGTAATTATCAAGTTGAAACTTTGTTTATTGAATTTATTTTTATTTATTTTGATATCTCCCTTTCATAAGAATAAGAAGTTAAATATTTGTTTATGCATTTACACTCTTATTTCATGATTCACCTCTAATAGAATATGCAGTAATTATTATCTTGAAACTTTGTTTATTGAATTTATTTTTACTTGTACCAGTGTAATATTTTATTATTACATACTAATTTTCGAAAAATCATTCCAAACGTGTTAAAAATAGTTCAAACTGTGAAGAACTGATACTATATTAAAAAATTTTCATTTTGAGCCAATTTTACCAATAAATAACATACAGCTTGTTGCTGATTTTGTAGTAATGAATTATATACAAGTCTATCTAATGTTACAAATCAATTATAAATTCGTAGAATATCTAATAAATTTCACCAACATTTCCTTTCTTTTTTCCATATTTCTGCATTCTGCGATTGGTCGAGTCTTTCGTTTTTTATTCGCCATTCGGTTTCCTTGCAACATTCAATCGTAAGCCATCGCGAGAGATAATTATACAGATTTTGGTGCTGCGTTTGTACTGGATGATCGGAAACACTCGTAAGTATACTATTGGACCACGGAGATTATCGAAATCGATCCAGCTCGCCTTCGATAATTCTAAACGCCGGGGACGATAGACAAAGGATGATCGCGGTGCATAAAGATGCATATTCCGGTTCGACTTCGAGCACGACGACGCAGAACCGCCTAAACTGTTCCTTGAGGCCATCGACATTTTCGAGGAAGTCTAGGATTTAGCTGCGCCGATGATTTCGTGGACGGGCGGCATCCTTACCAACACAAAACCTAACTCAAAAATCGAAACTTAACCCAATCCGAATTTTTATAACGTATTCAAGCCAACTTACCACAGAAAATAAATGGAATCTTTACTGATTCAGACAACAAGCCCAGGCGAAATTTGGGTTAACCTAACTCAAAAATCCAAACCTAACCCAATCCGAATTTTTATAACGTATTCAAGCCAACTTATTACAGAAAATAAATGAAATCTTTCCTGATTCAGACAAGAAGCCCAGGCGAAGGAGAGCAGGTACTGTTTGCCTCCTCCGACATAGATTAACTTTAATTTGAAAAATAATTTAGAATACAGAATACAAACTTACGAATAGGACACGAAAATATAAGATTTTTAAACAACAGTACAGAAAAAAATGAATGATCGATTAATATAAGATTTTGTATTTCATATTATGAACTATAAACAAATGCTTATAATATTTAAAAAATAATTTGTTCTTATGCCTTTCGTAGTCTTTGCTCGCTTGCTTTTCTACCAGATGGCCAAATGGTGTGCAGGATTCCTACAAATCGAATTAACTATATCAAAAATCACAAAAATGTCATAAACTGTGATACATTTTCTAGGCATTGACGATTTTTGATTGAATTTTTGTGAAAATTACCAAAATGGCAGATATTTTAAATTTAATGACTGAATTTCGGTTGAAAATTTGTTAATTTTTTATTTATATTTAACAAAATAATGGGAAAATGAAAAAAAATCGATTTTCAATGCCTAATAGATATTATAATGAAGATAACTGTAAAATTTTAATGTAATTGCTAAGGTAGAACTTGAGATATCTTGTACACCGTTTTGAAAAACACAACTCTGAGAAAAACGCGTTTAAAGTTTACAAATGTAATTTTTCTATAGAAAAAAAATTTTCGATTTTTTGAGACCCAAGAATATAGCTATTTGTTTGTTTAGATACTGCATGTTTGAATTAAAACAGTTCCGGATTTAAAAGTTACGAATAGAGTCCGTATGTTTATGCAAAATAAAAAGTTTGTGCATCAATTGCAAGACGCAGGAGCTAAATATAAATTTATATTCTTCATTAATAATTCTAATGTGGTGAAAATAATATATTAATACTCTGAAAGTCTAAATATTTTCACTGTTTTAAACGGCACTTGCTTATTTTTGTTATAAATGCATAAAATCCGAAGTCTAGTTGTGAAATATAGAATTCTTTAGTAAGTCGAGCTCTTAGACCTTGACCCAGTTCTGCAAAATTAGTGACACGATTATTATTCATCGTGTATGACGTTGACATTTGAGCAAAATTATGTTTGATTTATCTATCTAAGTACAAGGCACCGTGAATTTTCATACTTCGGTGCAAACATTAATGGGTTCTCATGTTTGAAAGCATAATTCATACTCATCTCCACTTGACGAGCTTACTCCGAGCAATCCGCATAATTGCAATAATAATAGTAATCACGATAATGACGGTTTACTTTATTGTGCGGGGAGTGAGAGTATTAACTTCATTATCGCGGCTTGTAATCGTCATTCACTGGAACACTCGAAGGGCGCCGCGGTGTGTCTAATTCGAGGTCAAATTGCACGCGCCGAATAAAACCGAAAAGTTTCACGTAAACGACCCGAAAATAAAATTTTGGGAACTTTTTAGAATCCGGATTTTATGCATTCACGACAAAAATGAGTAGGTGTAATTTAAAATTATAGCGTAATAATAGCTTCTAATTATTTAATTTATTAATTATAATTAATTTAATTTATAATTATTTAATTATTTAATTTATAATATTTTTCTTAATTAATTTAATTCAATTTTTAATTATAACAATTATTTAATTATTTTCAACATATCCAACACATGTTGGTAAAGAAACCAGACTTTCATTTTACAATTCTTATAGAAAATTTTGGAATATAGATGTACAGGGTGTATAAAAAGTAAATGGGTGAATCTACACCTTTGGATCGGTGGACATTTGTAAAAGAACCTTGTATAAATAACGGAACGTTGAATCCATTGAAAGTTGCACATCATGTATATCACCAACATAAATATAATTTTCTATTGATGAACTTTATACATTACACAGAATGGGCAAAATTTTTATTGAAATAAAATTTTTGCCCAACTCTGACGTTACATAAATTATCGACGTACATTCGTCTTCAATTCATTTCTGGAGAGACAACCAGTCCCCGATAACTAAACAGCAAGATTCCTATAAGTAACTGGGAATGGATTCTTGCTGAACCTAATAGAATAAGGTAGC
>CM052246.1:3135995-3298135 GCA_028455795.1 Lasioglossum marginatum
AATGTGAAATAGTTATTTCTAGAGCTCCGTAAACCTAGTGTTAAAGAAGTCAAAGAACTGAACACTTCGAGCGTCACTGAAAGAATGATCGCTCAGGTCATCTCTAGTCCTAAAGATCCCTTGTTGCCAGCGCTGCACCCCCTAGGTGCTCTGGGTTTTTACCTGAATAGGTACGCGCGTCGCGCTGTCGAGTCTCGCGCTGCCCACACTCGACGTTCCGTTATTCGATATTTCTGACAATATTAAGTAGGGGAGACCGGGGCCACAAAATCCCGAGGTAAGATAGGGCAGAGTTGCCTAATGCGTACTGGTCACCTAAATCGTACCGGCTCATTTTTTTGGTAACCAATTAATTTTTGTGGCTTCTAGTGGTAAAAATATAAAGCGTTTATGGAGTCGGTAATATAGGACACAATTTGTGTTATCTCGATTGATTTCGCGCCAACCTGTAAAAGCCGGAAGATTTCAAGTAACTCTGATGTAAATTTTAACCAATTATTTTGAGATAAATTTTAATTAAATATTATAATTGATTAATACATTTTGTGTTTTCTTCGAAATATATTTAATATACCATCTTTATAGTCAGTTTATAATATAATTTATATAATCTTTTAGGTTAGATAGATAATATTTCTATCATTTCTTTCCTAAATCGTACCGCAATTGAAATTCTTAAATCGTACCAGTACGACTTAAGAAATCACACTGAAGTTTTATCAGCAGCCCCTACAAAAATGAAGTTATAGCTACAAAAGGAAAACAAATTAAAAGGGAAACATTATTTGTAACCATCTACAAACACGTCGGCATCAACGATCATTACTGTAGAAAATGAAGAAGACTGGTTTTGTTTTCTATGCAATCAAACACGTTTAGAAAAACATAATTCAGTGCCTAAAGTGCAGATTATGGGGTAATGAAGCTTGTAGAGGAGTGTTGAAAGAAGACCAAATATATTATTGTTCAAAATGTTTGTAATACTTTTTACTTTTAATGTTTTCTAGGAGTTTATTGTTTCAATTTGATATATTCCATATTTTTTATAAACATTTTTATGTTTATTTGTTTCTATACTTTTGTGTTTCAATATAATAAAAATGTTAAAACATTGTTTTGTCTGTAATTAAGAATCAATTTACTTCAAAGAATTCCGAATTTTCTGAAGCAATTTGAAGAAGTATTTAAATAAAATAATTTGATTTGAATAAAATAAAAATACGACCCTATTAAAGTATAATTTATTTTGAATCTTGTGCATTCGTGTGCATTAATAAATACGATAAGTAGCCATAATGAGCCATAAGTACATTAATAAACTTATCATGTAAATAAATATTTTAGGTTTTCTGCTGAGAGAAATGCAAACCGAATGTAAATTCAATCTTTTCTACATATTAATGTATCCTTTAACAGCAGATAAATTTGAATCCCGTTGTCCTGAATCCTGACGAATAATTAAATAAATCATTCGCGGATTGTAATACGAGAGAAAGTGGCAAGTGTGTGTAGAAATCTATAGTCAAACTCTTTCTTTAGTGTCGGTTTCTTTCTATCTTTTGGAACAGGTTTCAAATTATATTTTCTCTAGGCAGTGGACTAATAGACAATATTAATTATATTACTGTACACCGGGGAAATGGAACAAAAAATGAAAAGTGAATGTATTCAAAGGTGATTGCTTTCTCCGTGATAAATCATAATATCACAAGCACGAGAAAATCTTTGAGCAGTCTTTCTATGATTCCAAGAGTTTCACCGGGTGAGAATGACGCATGTACCGTACGGTTGAAGAAATTATAAAATTTGCAGTATCAAGATACAGAGCGAGAAGATATAGTGCGATTGTACCTGAGCAATCAATAATGATTAAAGTGAAGATTTTGAAAGCAGACATAATAAAGCGGATTTTCATACGAAATAAAAAGTTTCTTCCTGAATTGAAAAATAATTCTTAATATGTATAATAGGTTGAAAATAATATACCAGTATTCCTAAATTCTTCTAACATTTTGACTGTTTTAAATTACACCTCGTCATTTTTGTCATAAATGCATATAATCCACTACCTAATAATAAGTCTATATGTATAAGATATTTGCATCTGCTACTGTATAAATTATACAAACGCAAAGAAACATTGCGATAATTATACTCCATAAACACATTCTGATAATCGCTTCTATTTTGTCTGTTTTCTTTTGCATTGAAGGTTAATCACATATTTAAGATTTTATAAGGTGCTTAAACAAATTGTCTGCATCCAATTAATTCATATAATGGAGGATCTAATTGAAAATATCATGCTTTTAAGTTAAACTAATCCGGATAGGAAATGATAATTTTAAATGTAATAATAAAGTATTTATATAATACTTTTCTAATATTTACTATACTATTATAATATTATAATATTATGGTGATCGAAATTGCTATAAAATTTGCTATTGTAGAAGGCATTTTATAGGCATAGTCAATTGCATGGTGTGCTGTGCCTTATCTGTGGGCATAAATTACCTATTGTCTTCAAGGAATAGTCCGAAATCAGTTATTTTGTTTTGTTTACCAGTACTCTAATAAACTACCAGTTTAGCAAAAGTAATTGTAAAAAAATAGGGTATTTTATCATTTAAAATAACACTTTTTAATGAAAGACCCTGTAGAATACTCGAATAATACTAGAATCAATTTTGATTAATTTGTACATACAATAAATAGTGATCGCTTCAGATTAAGCTATTCGCCTATAAAGCATGCTGGGATATTAAAGATTTCAATGATCGGCGGCAGTTTGGATAGTCGAGGTTCTCCTGTAATGGTAATTTTCTTAGAAAATTGATAGCAGCGTGGATTATAAAATTTGCAGGATGGAGCTGCTAGGTACCCCCGAAGAAATCGAAAGGATCGTTACGGTGCTCGCGAACGCCCCCGGTCGCGGGTCAAAAGCTCTTGTGGCAAGATAGTAAGTCAGAGTTAAGGTAGGTCGGGGCGTAACCCAGGATCAAACAAGTCAATAACTCGTACCGTGCCTCCTCCACCTACAATGAGAAATCGTAGTGCGGCACAATGAATGTGGGTGCCCGCTGACGTATCGCCGCTCGGCTCGGCGCGCGCTCGTTCGTGCGTGTAGCCACGTGTGCGCGCGGATATGTCTTCATGGAATCGAAAGGCCGTACGACGCGACATTCCTCGTGTCCGCGGGCAGCGTAAAACAGTCATCGAGCCGCAAAAGTCTCGCCCGGCGATCTAATCGAACGAACAGAAAACAGAGAACGCCTAGAAGAACCGGCCTTTCTTTCAGTACACTGACCTATTACTATCGCGCGTCCATTGCCGCGCCACACAGTAGGACAAACCAATTCTGTGTCGAAATCAAAGAACGGGTGTACTTCCGAAAAGGACATACCTCCGATTTTTTTCATACTCTGGATTCTTACGTATTTTGACGTGCTGATTACGAATACGATAGTGAGAATTGGCGCAAATCTCCAGTTTAATTTTAGTTTTACTATGCTGAGAAATCTAAAAATTGGATTGAGTTTATAATTACGTTAGGACCTCGATTAACCGGCTTGATCGGGAGACAAACAGATATTGTGTAAATAATTGAAATGTACATTATATTCCAAAATAAATTTTTTATTTTTGAAAATTTATTTCCCTTCATAACATAACATAATCATATTTAATCGGGATCCGGTTAATCGAGGTCCTACTGTATTCCCAGTATGCAAAATTTTAAATTGTACAATGTTTTCTGTTAATTATACAAGATACTGAATCCTATCATTTGGTCCCGCGCGGTAAAAGAAAAAGCGTACTCTAAATAATAGTCGAAGACTAGGCTCGGCAAGATAATAGGAGAAACCTTTGACGCCAGTACTAACACAATAATCGTCGAGGATGGGCTGGCATTGCTTCGGAGGAGGAGGATCCAGTTATTTTGTTGGCCGGCAGCTAGCGATATTATTTTTCGCTGTCCGGCCGTTACGAGGATGGTCCGTACGACTGCATAACGCGGAGCGTGGCTGCGTGAGGCACGAGACAATAATAATTCATCGCTTCGGGGGCCGCAGCACGCAGCCCATGCTCGCGATTCTAATCCTTGGGCAATTTGCACAGAGCACCGTAAAATAAGAAACCCACGAGAACAGCCATAGAGTCTCTCTCCACGAAACGATTCGTAGAAGAGGATTCGCAACGCGTCGTCGCGCGAACTCCGAAGAAAAGGGACGGACGTCTACCCCGCCGGATGTCCCTCCGAAAGTGACGGTTCTGCGGCTTTCTCTCATGTCTGAATGCTTTGATCACCGATCGGTGAACAGGCCAAAAATTTGGCGAGCGTTGCGCGAAATCATAATAGAAAAATAATGACGTACTTCTTCGGAAATGCCACGACATAAAGAAAGCAAATGACTCGGACCGCTATCAAAATAAACGTAACATGAACTTGATCGAGTTCGACGATGACTAACTTCAATTAAAATACAATTTATGAACATTTAAGAAAAATCAATCGATGTGATACAAAATGAAGTTAAATTTTTTTGGAATTTTGACTTAGCTAACCATTTTCATAATTGCCGGCACACATCTGCTAAACAGACTCACCTCGAACAATCGAATCTCGTTACTAAAGCTACAGCGTAATCGCTGTCAATACCGTAATGAATAGAAATCAGGCGAAAGAAGAGGACGAGGATAATTCGTTGGCACCAGGGGCAACTTCAAAGCCCCGTTTTGACAAGTTCAAAATACTTCCAGGGAAGAGGAGCTCGATGCGGGGAACCGTTTCACGGGATGGACAGGATTCTTTACAGGCGGAGTGATGTTAATCGCCGCGGTGGACCATCAAACGAACGTTTATCCGTGTCCAGGCAAATTCCTAGGGAGGTCAAACACCAGAGATCGGGCCGAAAATGTTTCAGGTGACGCCCGGGGGGGTAGCGAGGTTGCCGGGGCGAGTAAATCTTCCTTAATAAACGGCCCTGAGCTATCACGAAAATGGTCCCGAAAGGGGTCCGCGGGCGAGGACCGTCGCCTCTCTTCCCCGTATAGAAGGCGACCAAGCCTTCCTCGACTGGCGCTTCTTCGGCATGTCTGCTGTGCTCCAGGGGGATTTCGTTCGACAGCCACGAAAACCGACCGAGAAATATCGGTGATCGTCCAATTTGTTTTTTCGGCGCGGGACCCCAATAGCGGGATCGCGAGATGTCGTTGCACCGGAGCTGAGACAGAGCGATTTAATTGACGGTGTGCGCGCCCACCGGAGAATAAACTAGCGTAACAACTTAATGGGGCTTCCCTCCCACCCACGAGGGCTGCCCTGCAGCCCTTCCCTTACGGGAAGCGTGTCCGCGAATCGCCTTTAATCCTAACCCCTTTATTTGCCGAGCTAAAGGAAACCGAAGAATTCATTTGGGACTTGGTCTTCTTTGGTATTTTCTAAGCTATGCGGCACGGTACTTCAACCCTTAGGGTTGAATGTGCCGGGTTAGCTTCTTGTCTAGATGGCGGCGAAGCAGTCTCGTAGGATGTGCCCCCTTTGCCCTACAATATCGAGTCAGACTCGTGATGGAGATTCTGAACAGAGTCGAATAAATACACTACTGTGCAAAAGAAAGAAGCACCCGGCCATATTTAACCCTCTACTGCATGAATTTTTATGGCGAAATTTTATTAGAAAATGTTATTTATTGCATTTTATGACCGTTCCTGTACGGGGAACTTTATGTGTATGTGGTTTTATGTATGAGGAGGAGGCACAAGGTTGTATGTAAAGTGTGAAAGGCAATCTATGTAAACGAATGATCTATGACTGAAGGTGAGACGAATGTTTGTCGCGAGAACGCGAAAAGAGTCTGTTGTCAAGCGCCGATGCGAGAAGACGTATGTGTGGGAAAGAGAGAGACATTAGTTGTGAGCGATATAGACAAAGTGAGAAAACGTGTGAGAACAAATTAAGTTGTACATTCGTAGTGTATCATCAATTCATATTAATATTTCTTCTTAAATATATTCTTTATACTTCTATAACCACGAAAAAATTATTGTGTTCAATCCACACTTTATACATATGCAGGTACAAAATCGCAATGTTCCCACTTGGAACCAACGTGCGAAGAGTCTTCAGTATTGTTTACTTAATTTACTCTGTAGAACATTTAAAATTTAAGTCTTCAATTGGGAACGGAATGCAATAGAGGGTTGATAGAAAAGCGTAAAAAATCAAATAAGAACACAACATTTATTATCCCGTTTTTTTGTCTTGCCTTTTCCAGTCGCCTTTTCCGTTGCGTAGCAGTTTCAGTCTTTGTCTTTCGTCCGTCAGTGAGTTTGTTTGTTTGTTTTTTGTTTACTTTCGTTAGTAGTAAACCAATTGCTCTAACTTCCCAAAAAAGTTCAAATCGTATAGTACAATATTAAAAAATTTATCGTTTTTTTTAGAGCGTCCGAATATTAACACCGGCCACTGTACCTTCCGTGCATTATGAATATTTCAAAACACTGCCACATAAGGAGCATAAATAAATAATAGCAATACCTTATGTTAAGTTTAACAATATATAAATATAATTAACATTCAAAATTAAAAAATACTATTCCTATTTTATTTCTTGTTATTATTTATAAACAAAATTGGATTAATACAAAATATATTTTAAGTGATATTTAATTTTTCATAATTGAAATTAAATGATCTTTACAATTGACTAATTATGCTGTAAGTCCATTTACAGCCCACAAATGTATATGTTATTTTAGTTAAGTTCGCCTAAAAGAAATTTATATAATCAAATTGCATATTGTATATGCATATGATAAATTGCATATGATAAATTAGTAGAAACATTGCCAGACTTGATATAATCAATCTATATTTTTCAATTGACTAATATGCTAACCTTTAATTTTCTCGGAACAACAAAAAATGGACTTGCACCACTTTCGAAAGAAACAGTCCATGTTAACGTTTCGAATCTAATTTGGCTATATTTTTAATTTCGGAGTTTTCACAGAGAAAGTACAGATCAGATTGCGATCCCACTTATTATTCAGTATTCGGGTCCATTACTATTCGAGATGCAGCCGGCCATTACACAACTCTTCGCGTACCGTGGACACCGCAGATTGATTAATTGATTACACACAACCGATTTTAATTTCGAAAGCGATGCAAACGTAATGTATTACTCGTACAAGAGTAGAAAGTGCAAATGAATTATGCCTCGGTGTAATATCGTTAAACGAAGGAGCAGCGGTCATGCTGCGAGATGTAGACGTACAGATAACGCGAATTAACGTATGTACTTCCTACACAGAGACACGAGATTACGATTCATCGTCACGGAATAAATGTAGCAGCAATATTACGTCGTTTTCGTTCGCTAGGGAAGAACGAATCGCATTATTCTACATCACTGGAACGGTCCGCGGATGCGAATTATTTCCCGATTCAATGCACTTTTTGTGAATCGACTGAGAATCACAGCTCTGCAGGTCCACTGAATACTTTAACACTTTGATTGTCATGTCACCTACTCATCCGCAACGCGCCTGATCTGCAGATAAAAATTAACTTTTTGCAGGGTCTAGGGTAAAGGCTGATAATATAGAACACCGGATTTTAGCTAGCTCACCAAAAATACAGCAATTTTATTCTTTCTTTCCAAATGAAATCGTAGGAGGTGAATAAATGTATCTGTTACTGTGTGGTAAATGTAATAAACTGGTGATTATGTATAATTATTATACATAATATTGTCATTATATATACAGGATGGTTCACACAACTTACACACCTATATAACTTCCAAAGTATGCGTTGCACGAAAAAGTTTGGCATACAGAAGTTATCTTTTTACAGGTGGAAGCGTTTCGGAGATTTGAAGGTCGACTTTGTTTTTTTAAATGGTATACTATATTTTTTATACCAAAATATGGTAGAATATCGAATTCCGAGTAAAAAAGTATTGACCTTGATTAGCCCAAAACCTAATAATTAACGAGTAATTTCACTTTATTCCCTGAAAATTTTCTTCACGTAATATCAAGTTAGAAATTCAATCTTATCACAGATTTCCGTAGGACAGCGAGTTATTTTCAGGATATTATATTATTAATATATTATTAAAATATTAGTGGCAGTCACTGTATGTAAAATAAAAATTCTCTTCCTCGATTACAAAAAAATGGGAGTAAAATAAAAATATATTTCTTGCCTTAAAAGGTTTAATAAATTGAAAAAAAAGTTTAATAAGTTAAAATTCTTCTAATGTTGTTACGATTCTGTGTTCCTCCTCCATTTTTGCCATATTGGTATAATTCTTCTTCTTTAAATCACCAAGAAATACTATTGAATAACCTGTGGTGTAATTACAAAAGGTTTGCCACCAGTAATCATTCGTTAAAATGATAAAGTACCTTTATTGTTGTAATTATTATTTAGGCTCGGAAACTTCTTCTGAGAATGTAGTATATATTTTGTTACTTTACATCTACTCTTCATAGAACAATTTTTAGGAAAACAAGCTCTAAGCTATAATTGTTAGAGTAATAGTATTAAAATAATTTTTATTAAGAGTTGTAATAAAATGCCTAATTAGTATGCCTTATAAAACATTTTTCCGTTTTTTTGAGAGTGTCCGAATATTAGTGGGAGTCACTGTAAGTATTATTATTACTAAAATAACGTACATTTTCTTTCGATATCATATGTGAACATAAATACACGTAGAGCGTCCTACCTTTTTGCCCCTGACTGTATGCTTCTCCGTGAACAAGGTCCAGACTAAAATCTCTGAACCGGCCACTGACCTTCCCCACGATCACTCTGCAGATCTGTCGCGATTCTGCACACACGAGATACGCACGATGAAGGTCGTGTGAATGCTTAAGCGCGCGATCTTCTTCGTCCCTGGAGCAAAAGAGACATTCCCCGTGATAAAGCGAAGAAAACCAAGTACTCGGTAGTAGGGGGTTAACTAGCATCTCGGAGAACTAGAGGCAGCAATTAACTCTACTTCTATTATCTTCCTCTTTCTTTCTTTCAACCGTAACTGCACTTTATACCGCTTGCTTTCATCTTTTCTAGTCCTGCTGGAGACCAGTCGATTCGCGAAGCACAATTACCATCTGAATTATCACGTAATCATGAATATTATCATGAAAAGTACAAACTTAGGGTAAACGTAGGAGAGACGCCATGCTGTTCCATTAGGAGCCAATAGCACCTTTGGTTTTGTAATAATTAAAACAATTTATTTTTTCTTATAATAGTAAGGGACTGTCGTAAAGATTGGGGCACGTTTTGTTTTTTAACTATAAAATTATTATGAATATTAGCTATAAAATTAGCTAATCTAATTGATTTATCTATAAATTTACTTGAATAATGATAAGAATAATTAGTTGCTTACGACTAGACAGCGGATCTTTATGCAAAATAAAAATTTTCTGCTTGAATTGCAACAAACTGGAGTGAAATAAAAATTTATTTTCTTTCTTAATATGGTTAATGAGTTAAAACTAATATAACAGTATTTTTAAATTCTTCTATGTCTTTACTGTCTTAAATTACGCCTACTCATTTTTGTCATAAATGCATAAAATCCGCTGTCTACTTATGACTTATGTCGAAAATGAGTAGAAGGAACACAGAACCGTAACACCATCATAGAAGAAATTTAAGATACTGTTATTTTCAACTTATTAAACCTTTCGAGGCAGGAAATATATATTTATTTTACCCGCATTTTTTGCAATTGAGGTAGACAATTTTTATTTTACATAAAAATTCGCATCAACATTAAGACCCGTCACGCATAAAAGAAGTGTTCATCTCAAACAAATGTTTATATATTTATAAAATACAGAATGGGAATATTCGACGGTGAGTTCCATCATCCGCGAGCATTGGAGAAATTATTTTGGCAGTAGTCGTTTCCATCGTTCGAAGTATTAAAAGATATTCTAATGGATTGTCATGCTACTTGAACTTTTTCTAATTTTCACAAAGCGGTGGTCGGCACACTGTTTTATATTCAGTTGTCCTTTGTCATTTAACGGTCATTGTTTCCTGGATAATATTCTTCCATTACGTGCGAAGAGAAGTGTTAGTGCTCACTCTGCTGTAGATAACATCAAATTTTACAAGTAATTTTACAGTAATACCGCGTTACATGTCGTTAGCTGTTCCTTCAATAGCCAGAGGAGATACCGCAGGTAATTATGACGCGGTACTAATCGCCGTCTTACCGTAAGACAGTGTTTCCCAAAGTTTCGACATCTGTGTACCCCTTCTATAACTGTCGTAACACTGAGTATCCACCGTTAAGAACAATCGGTACTAAGTAGCAAGCGTGTATATCCTTTGTACACAACAGTAGACTTCACGCTGCACCAGGATTGTTGCACTAGAATCAGTGAGTACCCATCCCCTCCTCCAAACTCTTCCTGTACCCCCAGGGGTACGCGTACCATACTTTGGGAAACACTGCCGTAAGGAATATACACAGGCTTCTGTGGTCAATACTGTCTTTGATTTATCATAACCAGACACCGGATTTTATGCATTTATGACAGAAATGGGTAAATGGGTTTATGACAAAATGAGTGAGTGCAATTTAAAAATGTAAAACCATTAGAAACATTTAAAAATACTGTTACATATTAACTGTTACTTAAACATATTAAGAAAGAAAATAAACTTCCACTTCACTACGTCACTCCAATTTTTGTATTGCATTGTATTCCACGCATCGTGCAATTAAAAAAATTTCAGGATACACCTGTTCCAGCCAAAATCAAATATGTCTTTACACCCTGTACCTGTACCAGAGATTGATTGATTAATGTGTACATAAAAAATGTGCATAAAAAATGTGTATTAAAAAAGATAATCATTGAAAAATGGACGATTGATTCAATCGATTGATGAAGTTAATTAAAATCGTTAATTAAAGAAAGAAATCATCGATAAATTGGAGACTGATTTAATCAATTATTGTTGAAGTTAATCGCCACACAGTCTATCCATAAATTGTAATAAATAGGCACATAGAGATCGTATTATAGACCAAATGACGATATACCTAAACTCAGTTTACATTTTTTTCAGTATGCATACAGTTTTGATTCCGTATTCCATTAATAAGTTTTGACAGCCGTCAAGCTGTCGGCTGAAATCGGACGAATAGGTTAAACAATCAGTTCGAAGGGATAACTAGCCGGCAAGGAAGAACAAGGCTCTATCCCCCAGATAATGAACATTCTTCGTCTTCCGGCCATCTCCTCTTCTTTATCTGAACCCCTTCACCGATCCTCTAGTTGACTTATTCCCGCTCATTGTCGCCATTCCAAGCTGGCCATCCCGAGGGAAAGAGACAACGAGAATGCGACGAACAACAAGCATAGCTGAAGAAGAACGCTTTTGCGGGAGAGCGGGTTCAACCTAGGAATTTATCACCGCTACCGACAGCCATTAATATGGCATTGTGCGCCCGCGGACACAGTCAGTGGCTCGTCCATCTTTTCGTGACGTGTTAACGACTGACCTCTGCCGCCAAGGACGGCTCCTAAAGGTACATACTTGCGTCACCAACTTGCAATCCAGATCCACCACCTCTGCAATTATTGAAACTGTAAAGACACACCTGCGGAAAACGTTTGAATAAATATCTTCATTCACGTAAATATATTACGAGAGAATATTTAATATATAAATTAAATATTTAAGGTGGACAAAGTTATTGACCCACCACATGTTATTGCACTTCTCATATTCGTGTTTAACATAATTGCATTTCTTACATTCGGGTTAACCCTTTGCACTCCAGCCTAGTTACTCATATAGTACACCAACAACTCCAGCACTATATTAGCTATAAACTATATATTTATAAACTTGAACTTGTTTTATATAATGTAGCTAAGGAATAAATATTTTGTTTTATTGCAGCAACCGTATTTTTTTTATTATATTACATATATTTATAATATCCGTGCTCGTAGAATTTCTGTATTTCATTAGCAAAATATTGAGTTGTATGACCTTTCACGACTTCATTTGAAATGAAATTTGCACCGCATAAAAAATGTTGAGAAAAGTGAAAAAAATAGTAATCGATGGTACATCCTCTCCTTAAACAGCGCACAACTTTTTCTTTCGTGCACTGCATTTTTACCCTTGCGGTAATAGAAGAGCAAAAGGTGATGGAAATGCGTACTTTGATTTTGCATATTTGATGCGATGATAAAAGATTGAAAGATTAGAAAGCACTGCGAGGTAGGAAATTACGTCCGAAATGTCAGCTGTCAAGATATACCACGATTTTGCGATTTAAAATAAGGTTAGTAATAACAAATGGAAGCAATACCATTTCTACACGAAAAACGAAATTACTTTCCGAACAACCCAATGTATAAAATTTATACAATATATATATAAAACAAAATATTTATTCCTTATATAAATCAAGTTCAAGTTTGTAAATCTTCAACAAAATGTAAATTTTATGTTTTAAGTTCATATTTCAAATGTCGCATTATTGGCGACAATGGAGTGCAAAGGGTTAATAATAATTGCGGAAGAATCCACAGGCGCAAGCATTATAAACCTTGGAAAACGTTCATTAATGTCATGAGTTTGTATTTCATTGTGCGAGAGACCCATTTGAGTGATCATGTAGGATGTATATCATGCTAAAAAGTCTACAAATGAAGCAGAATAAGAGCCGGGTCGCCGAACTATAATTCGCAGTACAGTTTTCGTTGCGGTACCAATCGGTAGCAGTGCCTTATTACTTTCAGCGTGGAGATTTGTTTAATCGCGGCGGCTCTCCACGGCTAGATCTCGGCGCTGTCGAACGATCATTAATCATCCGACTCGCGCAAACTGTGACGTACCGATGTTTTCACCTTGGCAATGATCCAGGAAACGAACGGATCCAACGCGGGAATCCGCACGGCTCGCTCCAAAGACGATTCTATTCACGGTGCCGCACGTGGTCCCATGGTATATTGCCTGCAATCCGTTGGACGAGTTCATAAGTTAAGCATTTCCACATAGATCTTCGCGTGCACGTGCATACACGATGTCACATTCAACTACAGGATTTTTACGAAGCATACATTACGCAGCATGACAATAGCACCACTAAAATTTTCACGAATTTCCAACATTTACATTACATTCAGGGACAACATTTTTTATTTTAGGAATGGCCTAAATGACTGGAGTTTCTTCGAGATGTTAGAAAGATTAGTTTACTAGATGGTGGGCAAAAGAAATTTGTTGAAATTACTGTTTCTCTGAATTTTGAAGAGAAAAGTAAAGATCACAATTTTTAACTTTTTCATCTGGGCCTGTAATGAAAATTTAAAATACGCCTTTGGTGGTTGTAAGTTGTACTTAACTGCTCTAGTAAACTAATCCTTCTAGCATCCTTCTAGCAAAAGCTCGAGTAGTTTGGTCTAATTTTAAATAAGAACGTGGTAAAAAGTTATTAGTAGACTGCGGATCTTTATGCAAAATAAAAACTTTTCATCTGAATCCCAAGAAAGTGGCGTGAAATAAAAATTTAATTTCGTTCTTAATATATTTAGTAGATTAAAAATAATATAATGGTACCTTTAAATTCTTCTAATGTTTTTGCTGCTTTAAACTACACTTACTCATTTTTACCGTAAATGCATATAATCCGCAGGTTAGTTATTAATTTTCAAAGGGTGTCCGCTTAATTTTGTCCCCGGCTGTATATGTTTGAAGATTTTTAAATGTTTATAGCATTACGTGAAAAGAATGAAAAATAAATTATATCTGTATATAAGGGTGAGAATATCTTTGTTGGATTTAAAGATACGAAATTTGGCGAATTTGGGAATTTGAATGGTATCGAAGGACGCATATCGCCATTATAATATTATTCTTTTTTGTGCCTTTTTTCGGTATCTTCAAGGTCACCAACGTTTTTTTAAATGGAATATCCAATATTTTATGCTCGATTTCGATAGATTGGGGTATTCTAAGTATAAAAGTACTAAAGTTTATGAGAAAATAAACATTAGAAGATGAACAGAGAGAAAATGCCGGTCGGATATGTGTTAATAAAAAGAATTATTGTTCCGTACCGGTACCGGGTAATTTCAATGTACAAACATGAGCCGCTGGCCAGTAACATTCGCGCGTTTATGGATAGGGCAAGAAGGTACCGGAAGGATGTTGCGCAAACGGAAATGCGTGTGCAGTGTTTTGTCTTGATGATCCCCATTCAGGGATACACCTGACAACAACCGGTGGTACCATTCGAAGTAGAGTGAATGGATAGAGGATACAAGAAATTACAAGTCTCGAAGGCCCGAACTTGCATCATTGTAAGTATGCCATCTACTGACCGCGGATCAGCAAAGGCAGAACAACGACGGCTTATCGGAAGCAGAAAGAGAAAAACAAAAGAGCACAACAACCGTTCATTAATCAAACAATTAAACTGCCATTCTGGAATTATAGGGTTTCTATAAATCACGGTTTCGCGTGAATATAGTAAAACATGAATGCCCTTTCTCAAGCTTTGCAAACCTGCATTTTTATTTTTAGCGATCATGTATTACCTATTGTTATCAGCCATTTTGTTTCTTTAAAAACTTGGCATCTCGTTTGGATCATTATTCTTTGTTAAACAAAATTAATTAAATTCATAAAAACAACATAGTCGTAGAAATGCAACAAACTGGAGTGAAATGGAAAGCAATTTTCTTTGTTAATATGTTTAACAAACTGAAAATTGTACAACAATATTTTTAAATTGCTGTAATGTCTTTGCTGTTTTAAATAACACCTTTTGTCATAAATGTATAAAATACACAGTCTAGATATAACTAATGAGAAGAACTCTAAACTCATTTTTCGGGAAACCTTCAGTTTTATATGAAAACTGAATACTTGCTTCGTTGTTTTTACAAACAAGTTTTTGTAGACATTTGAAAGAAATTAAATTAAAGAATAAAGAAGCCGACTTTTTCAATGTTCTGGAGCAGAATACTCCCTTGATTGGTGGACAGAGATGTACGAACCAGAGAACTGGCTCACGCGCGACAACTGGTAGCCCTTAAATTAAAACTGCAATTTTCTTACTCTCAATCTTCATTTTATATTATCGCGAAGAACCGTCCCTTTTCCTTCATCTGTTGTGACGCTCTGTACATACCGTACGAATTACTTT
This sequence comes from Lasioglossum marginatum, assembly GCA_028455795.1. Classification (NCBI taxonomy): domain Eukaryota; kingdom Metazoa; phylum Arthropoda; class Insecta; order Hymenoptera; family Halictidae; genus Lasioglossum; species Lasioglossum marginatum. The sequence goes on from CM052246.1 coordinate 3,151,217, forward strand.
TAATTTAATACTGTAATTACTTTATATTTACTTCTATTTCTTTCAATTACTTCCAATGATGTTTTGTTCTTTCAACCTCTATGTAGTTTTTTTATGATTTCTAAATTTCTACTAATGTGTGAATAAATTAAATAGATTAGTGTTAAATTAGTTAAACACTAAATTAGACCGAAAGCTAAATGAATTGATTCTATGCCAGTTTTATATTCAGGTTTTGAATTATATTATATGTATATAAGTTTAAAAGGAATTATTATTAGATAAATAATGCTTTTTTTAGATTTAGAAGAATTTTAGAAGAATTTAAGGATATTCTTGTATTCTTTTCGTTTTTTTTTAGGATGATTAAAAGAGATAGTAATATATCATCATTTACTTTGGTTTCTTACTGTTGACTTGGACAATTGTTATTTCGCATAAAAATCTGCAGTCTAATCATTATTAATAATACATGTGTATTTCTCTATGTATGCTAATTCGAACAAATTTATGATTAAATTCTATAGAACCAATTAGTTCATTCTAATATAGTATAATATAGTCCACTCTAATTTCATGTTATGACGTGGGCATTTAAAGGGCACAATACGGTTTCAATTTCTTTATGAAACATAAACACTTTCGAATGGTTCTTTTTTGGCCCCATAAGTTCCTTACTTGATCCCAATGAACTTCCGCTTAAAACATTTATTTGTTAACGTGCTCTGCCCTCAGGAAGTTTTGCGTAACTTCCCCTTTAAATTAAATCCATCGACATACCCACAGCTCTACATATTATATATTATTACTTATTCACATCTTTAAAGGTAACATAACATTGTTGGAAAGTGTATAAAAGTTTATATATGTAGTTCAGCACTCCACGCTTTTATTTATAGTCACTAATGTCATGATTTTATTTAAATTTATATTAAATTTTTCTATCTATTACGTCACTAATCTTATAACAGAAGAAATTTTGAACTAATTGCTTAAAATTTTGGGGAAAAATATTATTAATCGTTTGACTGGATTCGGTATTTTATGGAGAACCAGGAAAAAAATTATTTTCTTATATAATTACCTTTTTAGCAATCTGTTTAACCTTATTGACATCCTACCAATTTTTGAACATTATACCTTATTATTTTTGCCTTGAAAAATACGCCTTGAGAAAAACAAAGTTGATCTTTCCATTCCTTTAGAGACATAGATTATATTATATGTATGCATAGCCCTTGGGAAGAAACCACAGGCATACAATAAATTTTAAAAATAAATTCAAAAAATAAATGCCAACCTTCTAATCAACTATTGTTGTTTGTTTACTTTCATTTTTGATCCCACGAGGAAAGAGGCAAATATTGTCATCGGAAGCAAGTGTGTATACAAAATTTCAGCAAGATTGGACTATGGGAAGTGGTTTAAAATTCGATTACAAGATTTGACGCACACAACAGCAACACGGCAAGTTAATATAAGCGTGGTAATAAAAATGAAATATGTTCAAAGTTAGTCAACTAGCCCCGGCCTCCCCTACTAAACAAAACGCAAGAACACAAATCGTAGATATTCTCTCAGTCGGCACACACGAGTACACGTTCGACCCAGCACTGGCAATTACTGTCACCAATCAGCGTAATCGGTACGATTGTTCTGGTCCCCAGCAGACAACAGCGAGAGCAACGAAAATTCACGGCTTCTCTGGTGGCTGATCAATGTTATCGTGAAGTCGGAAGTTGTTTCGGCTAATAACCAATCGAAAGAATCACCCTTCGAGGGCCCCGCTTAACAATAAGAGCGCTCGATGCAGGCATGCACGTTCCGAGACACGCAATCCGAGACGCGTTGTGATCGCAGACGAATTATACGAGACCCCCAATACGCGTGAAACGCCATCCACGGAACGAGAGGAAGAAACAGTAAAGAACCGGCCGAATAAAGGATTCAAGCAGATATATTGGCACACGAACGCTTCCGCAAAAATCGAGTAAACATCGGCCATGTCTCCTCCAGTTCCAGTGTTTGTGAATCTATATGCAGCGGCGCAATGACTGTTGCACCATGTACTCAAACTACAGGGTATCGTGTGTACGGAAGCATCGAAAAGAATGGGAGTGATTACGTGCTGGACCCCTGTGCATGGGATCCGCCGATCACATTGCCCGGAGCTCCTCTTGGAAGAGGACTTGGAAGTTAGACCCCAGAACCTGCAGGAGACCGGAAGCAGCCAGAGGACCCGATATTCAATTTACGAAAGACCGCGATCAGGTTGTTCGGGAAACAATGGAAAATTGGGTCGTACACTCTTGGACAACGTGATAGGACATGTGTGCTAGCTTTAACTCTCCGGGGACGACGATGGATTTAGTTTGCTTCGTTATAGGGTGACCTGTCCAATGAATGGACACTTAAGGGGTTATACTTGAGCCCAAATAAGAAGGAACTTGTTCTGCGCAACGAGTAGGATAGGAGAATCCCCGAGTAGGGGATTAGCCAATGAACGAGTTCCGTTAGAGTCATTATGCGCAGTAGAGTCTTAAATTCGTCGGCTAGTAAGTACCTTCTTATTTGGACCCAAGTATAGGACACAGTAACAAGGGGGAAGAATATAAGATTTTTAAACAACAGTTCAGAAAAAGTGAATGATCGATTAATACGTGGTCCAGCGGTGTGTGCACTCGCACACATTCGAGGAAACGCTGCCCTTGAGCAATTTGGAACTATTAGACGTTTAGCATCTCCAATAAAATGCGATAATCTACTGAAAAGATAGCCGTCTTAAACTTTTGTCCGCTACTGTACATACACAACAGAAACTTTTCGTCGCTCGTCGGACCGCCGCGCCACCGGAAGCAAGAAATTCAAAGTGTCACAGAACGCGTTAAACATGAAATGATTCGCAGCGTTAGTGTGTCATGGTCCTTTCACTCGACGAAATCTCTTTCCTTATACGACGGGAAGAAAAAGAACCTGGAACGATCTCGCCGTACGAGTTTTACTTCCACCTGGGAAGAGGAAGTCGTAATCGAATTTCTCGGCACAATATACAGCTCTTCCGATGCAACGTTGTGCCCTGTTCCGGCACACGATCCAGAAGTTGATCGAACACATCTGGCATACCACATCCTGTGGAATATACGAGTCATCGCATGGCCTACAATCAAAAATGAATGACGACACTATAGACGGAGATGAAAGGAAAGGGGAGAAAATCCGCTGGATGGAGACGTTTCACGTGAAACTATCAGAGGCCGAATCCTGCCACGCTGTGTATCCCACTGCCTAGGGGACGTGCCGTGGTTAGCGTTCGCAACATCAAAGGATACGTTTTCCCTGGTTGAAGATTTAGCATTGTCTAGCGAGCCGCGGTGGGCTGTACCTAAATTGCCTTAAAGGCCCGTGTAATGGGCCCCGTAGAGCCACCCACGTGGAAACAGGGCTTCCTGCGACCTAATAAAACCGCAATCCAGGGTGAAAGAAAACGTCCCACGTTTTCACGCGATTCCGCCCTCCGTGGCCCACATATAATAGATCCACGCCGTTACTTTCTTCGCCCGCCAAAGGATCTTTCCCCTTTCGATCCTCCGTGTCATCACGTTCTCACGGAACGTGGAAATTCGAAAGAACTCGTGCTGCGAGCTCGTCCATACGCCGCCATAAGAAACATATCGTGATGTGCGTTAACGAAGACACACTTATCGACCACAGTTTATAAACATCGTTTATAGAGATCGTTTGAAAATTATTATACAGGGTGAGGCCACCTAAATAATTAGACTGCTATTGGTGTTAGAAAAAAATGCATCAGATGGAACTTACTTGGTTTCGAGGGGTCATTAATCTGATGTTAGCAGCTTTTTTGTAGGTGGACGCGTAAAGGACATATGAAGGTCACCTTCATTTTTTTAAATAGAATGCCCAATATTTTTGATCGAACTCGAATTAAGCACAAAATTCTGTCGTTTTTTTCCGCATCAACCGATTTCGATGAAACTTTCAGAGTGCATATAATTGACACAGATCTACAAAACGTATTTTTTAAATTTTCAATATAGGCCCACACATAAAAAGGTTGTAAAATGCAACTTTTAGTATTTTTTCTGCAATTCCGAACAACTTGCAATTTTTTTCAAAAATTTTGGTCACGTGCAGCAAACCAATTGTTCTAACTTCCCAAAAAATTTCAAATCGTATGGTCCAATATTAAAAATGTTGTCATCTTTTTAAAAGTGTCCGAATATTAGTGGGAGTCACTGTAAGTTTTCTCCTTTTTTAGGAAATGATACGAACTGCAATACAAAAAAGTTCTAATCACTGAAACCGCAAAATAAATCGTAGGGCAAGGTTTTAATTTAAGAGATATTTCAACTGTAATTGTTGTTGAATGAGATTTTTTGTTTGATAAACATGAGCATATGGTAAATAAGATCTGCGGAGGTTCGGCCATACTCTAAATTTGAATGAGGCACAGAGTTAAAATAATGGACATGTGCTAAATAAATGGAGTTGAAGTAAGTTTTATTTCTCGAAACAAACAAACGAACTTGTTGTCTTATAGAGATTCTCGAGTTACCCTGGTCGGACCGTATAAACGTTTAATTATTCGTCGGAAATAAGGCTTCATTGTGCCGCGTTTTTTTATCTCTAATTTATCTCTATTTCAATTCCGGATCAACTACCATTTGAACAATTCCACGTATCCGCGTACTTCGATTTTAAAAAGTGATCCATTGAGTTGAAACAAACGATCGACCGACCGGTTGTACTTCCCTTTGTGACTCGCATCCGCACAACGGGGTGCGTTCGCATGGGAAACACCAAGGAAATCTATACCGACCACCCATCGAGGCCGTAGCGAGTAGGCGAATTAAGTCACAATGCTTCTGTGAGATTTGGAAATTTTGAAATAATAGTTGCCCCGGAACATTGGTCCTGTTCTTCGGGCACGGCAGGTATCCGCGCCAAGCTATAAAGAAGTTCCTTTCATTAAAGAAATTCTTCTCAGCGCGGCTTTGACCCGTGCTACGCTCACAAAGATGTACCGCACGTGCAGGACATCTCTATATTATAACTCGTGTCCCCCCAACAAAAGTTATTTTTTTCTCCGACATAATAGTCGGAACCCAACCAACTTTATAAGTTGGTCTTTTTTAATGCATATGACAGCATTCACACATCTGATAATGCTACCTTAAAATTTTGAATTAACCTTCGCAAGGTAATGTGGGGTCTCAGAGACCCCAGCTTCAGATTTTTGAAAAGAATTTTTATATGAATAAAATTAAATCTGTTTGTTTACTTTCTATCCTGTGTTATTCTTTATCCCAAATTGATTAAAAACGAGGCTATTTATGAAATTCATTTGTCGGGGTCTAAGAGAGCCCACCTTACTATTCATCTGTTATCAGACTTTACGAGGGTTAAGTTTATAGAGCTTCTGATTTTTGTAATTTTTATCAAATTAATTGTATCACGAATAAAAATTCGGAAAAATGTTTTACGAGGCATACTAATTAGGCATTTTATTACAACTCTTAATAAAAATGATTTTAATTCTATTACTCTAACAATTATAGCTTAGAGCTTGTTTTCCTAAAAATTGTTCTATGAGGAGTAGATGTAAAGTAACAAAAAATATATACTACATTTTTAAAAAAGTTTCTGAGCCTAAATAATAATTACTACAATAAAGGTACTTTATCATTTTAACGAATGATTACTGGTGGCAAACCTTTTGTCATTACACCACAGGTTATTCAATAGTATATCTTGGTGTTTTAAAGAAGAAGAATTATAATATACTGTACCAACATGGCAAAAATGAATAGAAGGAACACAGAACTGTAACAACATTAGAAGAATTTTAAGATACTGTTCTTTTCAACTTATTAAACCTTTTAGGGCAAGAAATATATTTTTATTTCACTCCCATGTCTTGTAATTGAGATAGAGAATTTTTATTTTACATAAGTGTTACGTAAGTAATCAGGTACTATTTTTCTTATTGATTCCTTGAGGTGCCGCGAAGATTTCTATGAACGTTCACTTTCCACCATGACGGATTGAAACGATGCAATATTTTCTGCCAATACGAATGTTCGAGTGCGTACACTCTGTCAAATGAAAATTTCTCATTTCTCGATTTGATGAATCTACACCTATACAATGTCGAAAAAATCTCTTTGTGTGAACCTGCTTTTGTATCAACCAACCTCGGTTTCCCCTAGCGTTCAATTGTTCCCGGAAACGGATAACTAACCGGCAGAAACGAACTTCCGTTTCAATGGCATATAGAAACGATTTCCTTTCTGATGTTGTTTCGTTTTCGATTCACGCATAGTCACGAAGTCGGATTAACTCGATGGTTCGATGATCGTGATTGAGATGACTTGTTCGAAAGTATTTCAGTGCCTCGTTTGCGCATTCTACTCCCCACACTTCTCCGCGTTTCTTTCCTGAAAAAGGGAGCCGGCAATGTCATTCGGTAGCTGCGTTATTGCAGAAGAACGCCGACGTCAACTATATTGACACGATTGTAGACGATTCGACACGAGGAGCTTCCTACTTCTTCTGTCGGGAGGAAGAAATGCCTCCCAGGTCGAAATTAATGTTACTGTGGCCCACCGTTGACTTCAGTCAGCTACTGTTCATTGTGTCTCTCCTGAAATTGATCTTAGTCAGACCACCTAGTTTCGACTGCTTTGGGGAGCAGAACCGAATAAGAAAATCATTCTTAGGTGTTGGTTCGGCGGCTCTTCGACGAAATTTTTATACAATAAGAGGTTATACACTCCGCGATAAAACTACAAGACACGTGCGAAATTCGATGAAAATTCTATGTAAGTCTTGAGTTTTGTCTTCCTTCATCCATAGTGTTATTGTTTACATTATATAGAAATATCTTCTACAGTTCTACGAAATATCGAAGGCTACAACTCGAAGAACTCGGGAAATGTACGTAAGCATGCTATTCTCGTCGCGACAAAACTATAAGACAGTAGCATTTCGATCTTATACTCTAATCGCAGTCACAGTGTTAGAAGTAATTGTGTACTTAAAATTAAACATTTGTAATTTTGTTCTTACATAATATAACTACAATGCCGCGTGGGAGAAAACCGACAGACAGTGAAATAAGAGCGATCGTAAATTTAAAAGAAAAGAATACTTCTATTTCAGAAATTTCAAGAGTGATTGGGCGAAGTCGATGTGCCGTGCTCAATTATTTAAAAAGGAGAGAGAATTATGGAAAAAAACATCCTGGTGGACGTGCAAAAGCGACAACCGAGCGACAACGACGAGCCATTCTGAGGGTAGCGTCGAATTCTAGCACGGCAAATTGCAGCGGAAGCTGGCGTTCACACTTATATTCGTAATGTGCAACGGATAATTAAACGAGCCAAGCATTTAAAAAGACGAAAATTGCAGAAAAAACCGCCACTTACGAATCGACGCAAAGCAGCCAGGGAGGATTTTGCGGAAAGACATCTCCAGTGGAAAAAAGTGGAGAAAAGTTATTTTCTCAAATAAGGTTCAAATGTAATTCTAATATCATCCTACAATTTTATCATTAGACTACAGATCTTTATGCAAAATCAAAATTGTCTGCACTCACTGCAAGATACAGGAACCGCTTAAGAATGTCTTGATTCCCTTAATAATTTGAGCAGGTTGGAAGTAATGTATCGACACTCTTCGATTTTCGAAATTTTATCTTGCTTCAAATTACAGGTACCTGTACATTATTGTCATGAATGCATACAAATCCGCAGTCTATCACATTTTTAGTGCTCAAGATGGCATAAACAAATCTAAGCTTGCCTGATAAAAAATAACGATGACCTTGGAAGAACAATGAAAGAATAACCGGACAAAAAAATATTTGTCTCCTATGGTGCTCCTTCAGCGATTCGACGACGGGACTTGTTTGTAATTCCTCTAAAAATAATTGTGAAGCTAACTGTAAAATATGTTTCGAACACCTGAAACAGTTTGCAACGCATAATCATTCATCATTTATCATAATCGACCCGGTGGTGGTTAGCTCGAAGGATAATTTCGAAAAGACCGCATCTTGAAGCATACGCAACACCTGAAGTCTTCATTTGTTTCATGTATCCTTGCAGGTTCTACTGCTAAATTTACTCAAGGTCATTTCCTGATTTCGCCGACACGTTCCCAACGATACTTTGGTAATCACCGTGCGTCCGGAGACGTGGAATACCGTTTGCCAAGTTTATTGACAGATCTTCCGTTGGGTACGCGTACGCGGCGTCGTGTCGTTGTAAATGCGTCTCCATAAATCATTTGGCGAAGATCAAGGACAAGAGAACTTTGCAAACGAACGACCGGATAGTTAGCGACTCGGTTACGGAAGCGGGGAAACAAGGAGGGAAATTTTAATAAGTTGTAAATTAAAAGTTCTCTTAACTGTCGTTTCTTATGGGTGGTAATCAATGCATACTTGCTGATCGCCGGACAGGCGTTATGGTGCTCGTAGCGCTCGGCAATGTATGGGCAGCTTCTTACGTAAAAGACTGGTCTTAAAAGCGAAGAAATCAAGTGGATCTTCTTGCTTTTGCAACTACCTGCGTCCTGTAATACACTAAACTCCTTCTATATGCACAGTAGGGTGCACCTTAATTTTCAACTGTAAAATTTTGAGCACGTCGTCCCCTAAAATTGTTCCATTTCATGAAAAAAATGATACGGTTTCCTTGTCAATTCAATCAATTCTTGTAAATTGAAAAATCAATATTGAAGGATTACGTATCTATTAAATTTATTAGAAGAAATTGTTAAATTGTATTGATGCTATTTGAAGGTTAAACGTTAACCTAATAGTAAGATTCTTATAAATTAGAAAATCGATATTATGTATAAAATTGAGGGATATTCATAAAAATAAGGAAAAATAATAAAAGGGATGCTCGTGTACATAAATTAAAAAAGCTGATTTAAATGATAAATTGATAAATTGTATTGATACTATTTGAAGTTTAAACATTAGCCTAATAGTAAGATTCTTATAAATTAGAAAGTCGATATTAGAATTGAGGGAATTAAAAGAGCTGAATTAAATGATGTAAAAAATGGAGAATTTCAAGAATTTTTCAAAATAAGACCGATGCTTACTCATGTTTCAATTGAAGTATCGCAGGGAATAAAATGGATTTCAGCACTAACACAGTCCCGAAGCGATTCTTATGGGGAAGACTTGTGAAAAAATACGAAAGGTTAGAAGTGGGTGGAGTTAGAACCGGATCAAAAAGTATGCTTCCTCTGTTCCAAACGGTTTAATTATAAACCGATCACTTCCTGAGACGATCAAAGCTGCGATCGGCTGAGAACAGCTCCGTAAAGGCCTAAACTTTAAGGATTGACAAATAACAATTAGGCACCTGTTACGCGGATCACCCTTCATCTTTTTTGCCACCGTTCTCTCGATAGAGAGATTCTCAATGAAATCCCCTTTCATCGTTTCAACAAGCTCCTCCCACGCTTCCTCCTACTTCCTTCTCCCACCTCGTACTTTCTTTCAGAAGATTCACTCTTGTTCCCACATTGCCTTCCCTCGAGTACCTTTTTTTCACCAATAACCACATCGATAGAGTCATCGCTGTTTCCATGCTCCATGAAAGAAAAGGGATCGCGTTCGATACTGGGTTAAAAAATAACATTCTTGAAATCTGGTAATGTCTACATAGTTTTATATTGCTTGCAGTTATTTTTATTATTATTATTATTATTATTATATTTATTATAAACGGACCGAGGTCCTTATACATAAATGTTTACAATGGAACAAAGACTTAACCTAATTTAACTAAGAAGGGACATGCACAAAAACAGTTGGAATAAAGGTAATGACATTATTATGTCATATAAATGCAGAAAATCAGTGGTTTCCTGAAAATATTGAAAAATATGTAATACGAAGAATTCTCACATTTGTGCTAAGATTTATGTCTACTGCACTGTAATCTCTTTTTACATTTAATAGTAGTTGACCAGGAGCTTCGAATCTTTTTCAGCGAGTATCGACGTGAAGACGGCAGCGTGTACTAAGTCCCTCGGTAGTGAAAGAAGGGATTCAACGATAGCAGAAAAATGATACACAGAGGGGCCGCCATGTCGGGGCCGAGTCATGTAAAAATTGCCACGAGATATACGACGCCGTTACCGGGATTGGAGCTAATTACCACCCAGAAGCGACGTCCATATCCCTGGTAATAGTGAATCAGCGTTGGCTGACCTCTTATTGGCGACCATAGAACCCGACCTCGGCGTCGACCTCGTCGATTTATTTGCTCGTAACGAGGTAAAAAGACCAGAAGATAAAGGGAGATAACACAGGGAGGATAAGTTTTACACGCGGCAAGGTAATATTCATCGTCGTTCATATATCTTTCATCATAGAGTGCCGTCAACTTCGTCGTCACCGTCGTCGATGGTAATAATAGTTTCCGTTCTCGCCGCTACTGTCATCCTTTGACACATTCGCTGGTGAACAACCATCGCCAAAATGTCCGACAAAATCAAAATGATTTAGTCAGCGTAATCAAGACTGCAGAGTTCAAGCTTATCCACACTTCTGCGACTCTTTTAGATCAGAGGTCGACAAGTTTTGCTCGTTTCGTGACGGCCCTAATCCTCGAGCCACCTCAGGCCCGTATCGTTGTATAAACTTAGGGCAGGCCTGGCCAACACGCGGCCCGCCACGTTAAATTGTGCGGCCCGCCGGGCAATTTCATATTTCTATTGAAACTTTTGTTTCAAAAAGAAATATTAAATAAATGAAAATACAGTACTTATATTACATCCGAGAGATATTCCAACGTAAGATCCATCGCTTTTGGAACACATATGTTTATATGTAGCTGTTCGGGAATAGTCTACAGAAGGTTTTCATAAGATCGTGAAATAGTGAACACAGTGATTCCTAGCAGTGAAAAATCATGAGCGAAATGCGTATCCATTTCCGACATCTCATGTTATATGAATTTCCGAAAGGAAGTTCAGTAACAATCGCCGCGATCAACATGTGTGCTGTTTACGGAGAAAGTGCGTTTTCATCTCGTACCTGTAAGGAACGGTTTCAACGTTTTAAAGGTGGGGATTTTTGTTTAGAAGACGAGGAACGTTCCGGGCGTCCTCCTCCGATAGACAAAGATAAAATTCGAAACCTTGTACAAAAATCACGAAGTTTATCAGTCGAGGAGATATCAGATGTTCTGAAAATACCTAAAACAACATAGGTATTTAAACGTTCATAGGTATTTAAAAAAAATGGATATAATATTGTGTACTAAAAAATACATAGTGTCATTTTAGAAAATGAATGTAACCTTCATTTTTCATGAACAGATATCTTTTTTGAATTTTTTCTATTGTATTTTCTAGCCGACTAAAAACTAATTAACTGGCAGCACGCAGTTACGTGGGACAACCTGTAACATTGTTATTTATACAAAACTAAAATTATTATTATCATGAAATTATATTTAGAATCGTATAAAAAGTAATTTCAATATTATTTTTAATTTCATCATTTGAATATCTTATATTTAGATCTGTATATCCGACAGAGAAAAATAATAATAATTTGATAGAGGAGAAATGGGAAAAGTCTGGCTCCTTTTAAGTATCGTGTCGTCGTGGAAGACGTCACTAAACTTCGAGTGTAAACAATTGTTAACGATTGCACTAAAACGAGCTTTAATGTGCATTTTATTGAAAACTCAAGCAGGTGTAATGCGAATCCTCGGTCGCGTAACGGTACAAACACGATAATAGAGGATTATATGTGTTTCAAATCGAATTAAAAAAGCGTATACATTAAAGGGTAGACAAAATTACAGCTTGGTGAATACGAAACGGCTAATTTAATATCCTAACTAAACAAAGAACTCTACGCTCTCCTCCCCGTGCATAGTTAAAACTTGACGACTATGATTAGAATGTTGCAGAAGCCCAACTTCTTACCGTTATCTCGGCAAGTGAAAGATCGATTGAATATAGCAGAATTTGTGGCGATTAAGTGCCTATAAAATATTCAGCATACCGTTGAGTAACCCACTAATTTTCTAATAACGTGTCAACAATATTTAAATACAGAAAATGGCTAAGGATGGTGACAAATTGAGAGTTATTTAGAAAGTATACAGGGTGTCCCCCACGTAGCCAGATAAAGAAATGTTTGGAACAAAATTAATTAGTTTTTAGTCGGCTACAAAATTCAACAGATAAATTAAAAAAAAATATCTGAAGATTACCATCATTTTTTAAAATGGTACTACACATTTTTTAATACATAATATTATTGCTTATGTCAAGCCCAGTTCAACGGCCTAATATACTATGACCTTGACATGATCTTAACAGTAAGGCTATCTGGCTACCGGAAGTGCCTGAAAAATGATGGCGACAGTTACGTGCGACACCCTGTATATTCCGGATTTTCTTCGAAGAAAATAATAATTAGACTGCGGACCTTTATGCATTTATAGCTTCTAAAAATTTTCACAAATGCGTAGAATATAAAATTCGACAGAATTTAGTACAATTTTCATTTACTTCAGATCTGCAAAGGCTACGACCACTGGGAATAAGATTCTATTTTATTCCACTTTCTAAAAATTCGTCTACAAAAATTGCAAATTGCATAAACATCCGCAGTCTATTAATAATAATAATATTGGGTTGGAAAGAAAGTTCGTAGTGTTTTCAAATTAAGAATCGAATATAAAATTAAGGTATTTATTTATATGTTTTTCCAATAACACGAGAAGTTACCTCGAAAATGGCAAAAAGTAATAGAACAGAATGGAAAATATGTAATTGGATAAATCTATAAATAAATATCTGAATTTTATCTTTGAATTTTAATTTACAAACGCTACGAACTTTCGTTCCAACCTTGCTTTCCCAACTTGTGGTTTTCTTTCAACAGATACAGAGGGCAGAAACATTTGCGTGTCTTTCGGAAGCTGTAGTATGAACGTTATCCGGCAAATGATTTTCATAAATGATCATACTATCGACTTCCATTTTAAAAACCACATAAAATGTGGAAAAATCTAGAAAAATTCCACGGTTGTATCATAAACGTAAACACCGTCAATTTTTCATAGGCATGTATGTATGTATATGTATTCGTGCATTCATACTTTCATTTCGGAAATGATAAATTATAGAAGCGTTTACAATGCTCCGGCAGTTATGCTACGAATATTATAAGGATTTATCAATTTTTCATAGGTAAGTGGACACAGAAACTTCCTGCTTTTCTACATCGAGTAGTACACAGAAGCACCGTTAAAATATCCAAATAAGCTACCGAGTCGGTGCGTGCTCGAGCATAGTCGATCCAGCCAGCGAGGACGATAATTTATGCTTTACGCAGGAAACCTTAACTTCGTTAGATGGTTTTCTAAATTGCGAGACGCGTAATCATTGACAGATAATTAACAATCCGGCGATACCGCTGTCACAGCCTGGACATCAAACTCGATATCGTAGCTATCGATCAAGTGAACCGCGCGAGTTCTGCACGAACATGGTTAAATTAATTGCTTGTAATTCGACACCGAAAAAAATCACCGAAATACTCATTAAACTATAAGTCGCTATGCAAAGTAGTGTATTATATGCAGGACTGAATATGTATGATTAATGTACAGTGTGAAACAATAATTTTGCCCACCTTGAATATATTGGTTATTTTAAATAGGGACCATAACTGTTATAACCAAAAAGAAAAAAGTTACGGAATAACAAGTATTTCATCGACTAAAATCGTATTGGTTACAAATACGGATTATAAGTAAACGAAAATTTTTTCTCTTGTTGGTAAACGTTATCGTTGAGAGAAATTCATTTCGATCACTTATAACAGTTATCAATGAGAGAAATTTATTTCGATCGTTCATAACAGTTATCGACAAGGGAAATTTTTTTATTTTTTAATATCTTCTTACATTGTATTAGGTTTCGAGGGCCATCAACTTTTTTTATATTCAGACCACATCGTTCTTCCATAAAATGCTTGCACATATTATTATTTCATGATGAATTAGGAATAACGTCAAAATAATCTAAGTAATCGGTAGAGTTCCCCTAGCGCACCTATTGAAACGTTCAGTGACTCCATCGATCTCCGACATAAAAATGTAAACTGATTGGAATTGAAATTGACGGTCAAGGAGGTTCATCAAACGCATGCATCACGATCCCTAGTAAAATCGCGACACCGACCCAACGGGTTTACCGAAAGAAAACATAACCCTCGACGACAGACAGACAACCGTTACACGAAAAACGTTGCGACGAGTGAACATGGCGGCAGACCGTAGTATACCGTGTACTAATGTAATTCTATCAAAGTTGCATTTTATCCGTAGCGGCCGCGAGTGAAATCGTCGGGGATGAGCGATGCAATCTGCCATCGCAGAACTCGTCGGCGAAACGCCAGCGAGATCAGTGAGAAACCCAGAGAAACAAGGCCCCCGACCAATTACGGCAAGTAACTATCATATCATCGTGAATAGTGCTCATCTCGTACGCGCCGCGAGATAACGAAAGGATATCTTTTGATCCTGTACACGTTATGACGTGTGGATACACGCGTGACGCTGCACTACGTGCCATTAGATGGTATCTTTAACTGTTTAGGTACCGGTACACCGGATAAATGTAAAGTGACCTCCAAATACAAACCGTAAGTGCAAGAAAATACAGTGCTGTGAATTACACTCTCCAACACCAAATTTGTTCAACAATTACTGTTGGGTGATTCGTGTAGAGTTTTTTGCGCCGATTCTGAATTTGTTCTTTATTTTTCCTGAACGGCCGTGCCACTGGTAAGCGCCACTGGCGGCAACTCATGTCGGGCGAAGATATTTTGCTTTCTGGTTCGAAAAAAACGTCGACGTTGCAAACTGCAAAGAAAAAAGTCTGCTCTATCGCGTGATATAGTTCGATTTTACGCTGGACCCTTATTTTTTAAGATAAACTGAAAAATATCCTCAAAAATTGGTGCAAAAGTGGTGTCCATCTTCAATTAAACATTTAAGGCTCCTGAAAATTTTCAAAAAATGTTTGAATATAAAATTTGGCAGAGTTTCGTACGATTTTTATTTATTTCAGATCTAAGGCTGCTACCACTGAAAATCAAAATTTGTTTCCGATTTCTTTCGCCACAAAAATTGAAAATTGCATGAACATCCGCAGTCTAATAATAATGCATCGAATCAAACGTTTTCATCGGGAGGAATTCCTTCGGTCATCACGCGAGCCGAACCAAAAATCATAATCTTGTTCGTAGGATGAGCAAAGAAAACGAAGAAAACGAGGCTTTTCCTGGAACTAGTACCGCGTGTCGTTTAATTGGACAATTAATCTGTGCTGTCACCCGAAACGATCGGTCAAAATCGTTCGCAATACGAGCACAGCCTCGGAGAGGTATTCACGCGTGTAGACCTTGGTATTTAAAATGAATTTATAGATACGTATAATAACCGTATTCCCGGTGCGTGTTTTCACACGTGTAACGCAGCACGCACCATCGTTTATAGCCGTAACAGATTTACTGCTAAGTTTTCTTCATGCTCGCTCCTAAATTTTGTGGCACTTCACTCAGAACAGTCGCCAGGGCAAGACTAACTGTCCCAACAGTTATTTCACACCTATTCATTCATATTGAAAAGAAGCCTATTACTTGTTATCAGGTATCTCTCGACAACAACAAATTTATGGCTGGATTTCCTGTAGGCAAACTACACATACTTGTTTGATCGTGCATTTACGCACTATTGTGCGAAAATATTCGATATCTACCACTCACGGAGGAAGATGCACATCTCTGTCCACAAGTCCACTGTCCACATAATTTCACTTTCGAGATACTGCCGTTTAAAGTTTCGATCACTAATGCTTTGATATAGAACATCGGTTAAATTGCATTATTTTTTCATCCTTTCGAATTCATTTTCATGACTTTTTTCTGGTAGATATTTTACTTTGCCTGTACTTACGAGATATTTCTTAACGTACGAGGATCGTTATCTCGTAAGTACAGGCAAAGTAAACATAATCGACCTTCCATATTATTCAGCTTTAAATCTGCTGTTCCGCACCTATTCAGGCTACATTCAATATTTGCCTATAATATTGTAATAAAGCGTTTATAAACAAACTCCATATAACATTTTTTTCGTATTTTCACTTGTAGATCATGCTCCTACAATCTTGCCGGAAAAGTAGGAAACACCCTGTATGTGTGCATATGCACATGGTAGAAAACATATGCAATATGCAAAATAATATATTTGCATATCGAAATATGTATTTACATAAACATCCGCAGTCTAATTATAACTGTACAGCCCCATAGGCAGAAGTTTACGTCAATATCTCATTCCATCATTTCTATCGGCTATCGACACGTAACATTGATTATGACTGATGAGGAGCAGCAATGACAAAGACACGAAGAACGGTAGCGTTAACGGAGGTCGGCTGAACATCGAGATTGCTCCGGCTGCAAGATGATCGTTACTCGATGTGGCTACCTTCGGATATCCTCACAAACAGGCAGCCCAAAGAGAGGATAGGAGAACGAAGGGCTGAAGAGGTGGTAGCCCCTCGCTCGGTTTTTCAACCGAGCAGGGAGGGCAAGAGAATCTGATTGCGCGGGATTCCCGCTTTGAAGTGGCACCGCCGATGTTCTCGGCCATCTCAACTCGTTACCACTACGGAATCGGCACTCTTTCCGCCGTATCTTTCCTTCAGATTTGTTCACCGGGTCAACTGGCGACTCTATTCACCTTCCTTTTGACGACCGGTGTCGCAGATACTCGATTTCAATCATTTTACCGCTATCTGACAGCTCAATTAGATACCAACCATACGTTTAGGATTATGTCTCATATTATTTCATTCGCTCGATTCCTACCGAATTTGACCGATAGCTCGTATCAAACTCAGGGACTTAAAACCGGTATTGTACTAATACGGCTGTACCGAAACCAATATAATATAAAAATAAAGAGTGGTTAATGTTTTCGGCGCAAGGGTTCGATCGTTTGTTACTATATTCTATAAAGCAATTTTGCAAATTGTTGAATACTCGACGTTCCGATCTTTGTTTAGATCATTTTCAAGATTAATTAGAATTGCGTCTGGCAAATATTATATAATTTTGAGAATACATGATGAAGTTATAATATATGTTATTTAGAAAAATAACCCACTGGCTTTGTGATGAAATTTAATAAATTCGTTGATACTGTGAAGCACATGTTAAACACATGCTGGTTATCGAGACATTGAGGTAGAACGTAAACATTTGGCAAGAACGTGTCAGATCAAAGATCGAAGTTTGACCAATCAATACTTGGTGGTAAATTTGAAATGCTTTAAACCGTAAATATGCAACAAAATAGTACGGCAAGGGGTTAAATAAATAAATAAAGAGAAACGTTTCAAAATACTGCCTAGGAAAATTGAAAGCACTTGCAGCGAGCTAAATGGACTTTGATATCGCGGATTGCGAAGTTGTGCAAAACCGTTCGGTTTCTTAGGGTTAAATGTAACAGAATTGTAGCAACAATAAGCACGGATATATACATGTATGTATACATATGTATGTATGTATATATATATCAGGAAAGTGTGTATAGGTGCACACGGTCGTAGCGTGGAATCCGCGAGTGGCGCTGACTGGCCGCGGTAAGAAGAAGATAATGCGCCCCCCGAACATTTCGGATTCCAGCCGCACCAAAGAATAAGATTCTCTTTGCGACTCCCTATCCTTCTCCCCTGTCCCCTCCCCCTCGTCCACCTGATCCTCACCGTTGCAGCAACACACAGAGACACACACACACACACGACACACTACCTTCTCTTCTGTCTTTTCTGGTCGTTCGGTTTCTCTCTATCTGGCGGCCTTTGGGTTCCTTGACTTGGCGGATAATTATGTTCCCGGCCCTTATTCCTCGACTTCGAACCTCTCCATAAACGTATCGAACTCTTCTCCTGATTCAGGTCTCGCTCCTCTTCCTCCTTCGATACTCTTTTCTACTCCCTCGTTGTCAGTTTTCTCCGATCTTCAGCAGCCCCCTCTTCCTTCCTCTTTCTTCCTAACCACACCGAACCCCTACTCCCTTCCCCTCCGCGCCCCCTTCACAGTTTCTTCTCCGTCTTCTTTCCTTTTATTCCTCAACCCTTTTCGCTCCTTCCCTTTGCTCTTTTCGCCTCGAAATAGTCTCTTTGTCTCGCGAACAACACTTGAACCGCCTCGGTCCTTCTCGATCTACGCGTCTCACGCTTCCTCTTCAACTCCGTTTTGCTCCCTTTCGTCCCTCTCGCGGACCGCTGCGTGTCGTTGTCGCTCATCCGTGGACGTGACACTTCGTCTTCCGTCCGATTCCGGAGCCACGGCACACCAACACACAAGCGATGATCCGACCGATATCACCAATCTCCTTCTGCTCCTTTTTACCGCGTTTACCCGGGACACGATACTCACGTGCTTAGCTCTAGAGGTGTGCGACAGCCCGAAAATATTGGGTCGAATAGGGTCGCTGTCTTCAAGGCATAAATGTCGAGTCAGGTCGGACCGGGTCAAGGCGGGACGCCTAGAGTTCTCGACAGTAGTCGGTTGTTCCAAATCATTTAGGAAACCAATGCTTTTAATTGCTTACAAAACATCAGGTCGGTTGGTACAATTATAAAAAAGTTATTCTGTTTTAAAGGGCGTACGAATACTTGTACGACAGTATGTGTGAGGTCCCGAAAATATAAGGCCGGGATGGGTTAGAATTTTTCGGATCAGGTCGGGTTCCCGAAACTTATTAGATAATTGTATAAGTTTGTGCCCGATTTGAAAATAAAATTCAATGGTCAAATTTTAAAGAATACAGCTTTGTTAATCAATTATATTTTCCTAATTGTAGAAAAGAATGGTATATACTATACTATATAATTTTTTTTTTACTTATACAATCGAACTTATGCAATCATCTGTATAAATGTGCAAGAACCCGAAAATCGGGATTTTCGAAATTTCGCAATGAACTTCGCGGGTTCTTGTACATTTATACTTTCGGAAATCCAACCCGACTTTGTGATTTTCCCGCGTGGCCCTCACAATTCCCGCATTCAGTTATTCAATTTTGGTGAAGGACACCGGAGCTATAGTTCTCTTTTATTATTATTAGACCGCGGATGTTCATGCAAAATAAAAATGTTCTGCATTGATTGTGGTTACATATTATAGTCCACAGTTCCGTCGTTTAAATGTCGGTGATGACTGGACTGCGGTCTTGCATTTCTAGCAAAAAATGAGGAAGTGCAAGAAAAATTAATATCGCCGGTACATTAATCGCAGCCTATCAAAATTATTAACAGAAGAAATCAATATGTATGCAGCTCCCTTTTCTTGAAATTGGTTGGTCTGGCCTTTTCCAAACAATTTAATGAAAATAATGAAAATTGTGTGAAGATCATTTCCTTAGGTATCGAAAATAGGACTATTCATTTGCGAAGCAATGATATATTAACATTAATCTGATGTAACGTCAATAAATCGATGAACATGTGGGTACAGAATTATAGCTCACAGTTCCGTCGTTTAAATATGGATAAGGACACTGTAATAATGAAAATTGCGTGAAGATCGTTTTGTTACGTATCGTAAATAGAACTATTCATCTGCGAGGCAATGATATATTAACACTAATCTGATGTAACGTCAATAAATCGTTGAACATGTACAGAATTATAGCTCACAGTTCCGTCGTTTAAATATCGATTAGGACACTGTAATAATGAAAATTGCGTGAAGATCGTTCCTTAGGTATTGAAAATGGGACTATTAACTTGTGGTATTGTTCCGGCTTGAACTGTACTTCCGCGAGAAAATAATCACCCTTAAGCAACGATTCCATAATGGTTGAAACGACTCGCAATAAACGTCCTGTTTCGAAATCGGCTCCTGAGAATTCTGCCGCCGCGCAGGGACGGTGCACGGATTTCCAGGTCGTGCACGAACGAGAGAAGTCCAGGGGGCAATTACATCGGAGAACAATTACAGGTTGGCACGTCCTCCCAGTGCCATCGCGGCTTTTTCTACCCTCGAGATTCCAACTTGAAGAACGTCAAGGAACCTTTTTGAGAGACGTGAAGGGGGCCTCGAAGACATTTTTATTAGAGTTCAACATTTCACCGCATAACAATGGGACATGTTATGTTCTATTGGGTTGACAAGAAAGTAATTTCGGTATTTCAAGGTGAAATAGAGCCCAATTTTTTTTATTCAAGCAATAAACTTTAATGAATAAGATAATTTCCATTTTGTTCGATGATCTTTTGCCAAAAAGAATAAATAAGAAAATTTGATTGATCAAAGTTCATTGCATGATTAAAAAAAATTGGCTTTTACTTCACCTTAAAATACCGAAATTACTTTCTTGCCAACCCAATATTACCGACACGAAAATATCAATGTTTCTAATGCAAATCTTAACGGTGACTGCGTCATTTTACAATTATGGAATTGCTCCCATTGGAAATCGTTGTATAAATTTCTTTAGTCAAACACGAATTATTATAAAAATTGCGAAATATCTAAATTAAATCTTGTCATTTATATGTACAGGACTCAATCTTGCTACGTAACAATCAAACGATTGATTTCAGAGTTTTTATTTCACAATTATCGAAATTGCAAAACTGCTTCCATTTAAAGTTGTTGAATAAATTGTCTTATTCGAGATCATATTATTATAAATATTGCGAAATATCTAAATAAATTAAATCTTGTAATTCTTACAAAGCTCAGTCTTGCTACTAAAATATCAACGTTTGTAGTTGATATCTAGACAGCGGATTTTATGCATTTATGGCAAAAATTAGTAGATGTAATTTAAAACAGTAAAAACATTAGAAAAATTTAAAGATACTGTTATATTATTTTCAACCTATTAAATATATTAAGAAAGGAAATAAGCTTCTATTTCATTCCAATTTGTTGCAATTCACATGAAAAATTTTTATTTTGCATAAAGATCCGCTGTCTATTGATATCATAAAATGATTTTAAAAGTTATTAAAAGAAATGATTAAAACTGGGAGTATTGCAAGAAATTGTTAACAAGTTGTTGATATGAAAATGTAGTGTTTATGTTATCATTTATGTTAAAGTTATCTTTAAGCTCCAGATAATGCGTTATGGAGGCGATAATTAAGCGTTAGTAACAATGTTTATTATCTGACTGATTCAAAGTGCTTTTAAGAAAATAATATTGATTTCTAGTAATTAAACACATACAAGTCGATTAGCAGAAAATTGATGAAATGTAAAACGCGGAACTATATTGAAAAACTACGTCTTTTACATTGAAAAACTACATTTATATCCAAAAATATATTCAACATTTTCAAGAAAATTCAATTATATTTTAATTACAGGCTACAGTTATATTAAATTATTAAGTATTTAGAGATTTTGTCTTCCTATACATATATGTACATATAATAATTCGATTAGAATGCCCGTCACAATCTCCGATGTTTCAACTTGCAAAACATTTAAGTCTGTTCATCCCTGTTTCTCATGGAAAATTTATAATTATTCTCTCACGCATGCGTGTAAATTCATACACGTCATACGGAATATCACGTCGTATATTAAAATTAATTTACACGCATGATTATGATGTATCCGTGCTCCGACCAACCGCCTTTAATTACTCCCCACGATTATTCGTGCATGTTAAGTACTTATGAATGTTCCTTCTACGATTGATCGATCTCTGATCGCAAAGAGATACGTAGAATCCTGAGATTCATAGTACAAATGGGCGTTACTCAAAATCTTATCCATCGCCCGATCATCGTGATAATGACGGCAGTTTAATAAGAACATCCATTTATGTAATTATGAATTAGAGAAACTTTAAAAATGTTAACTGGAAATTTTGAAGTTTATTTTTAGTTATGTTTTCTATATATTTTTCTATTTCTAAAAATTTAATCCAGAAATAACATGTTCTATCGACCCGTGGAAATTATTATATTCATTTCAGATATGCATTGGAGGTAAACAGTCATACATTTACAGAGTGCTAAAGAGATGTGCTGCTAAATAAATATGTATTTCTATAAATATATCGCTCATGCACAAGGAAAACGTCAGAAATATAAAAATACAAATTTTATAGGAGAGCATTTCAAACTCCTTTGATAGTTTAACTAGCTGTGACTGTGCGAGTAAAATTAAATGAAACATAATAGGGCTATCTATGGGGTAAGTTTTATAAGTATATAGTAACGTAAAAATGTATTTATTAATACTCTTAATACTAATACTCTGACGAGAATTTGATTCAATATAACGAAAACTGAAAATTTTCAGTTTTGACATTTTTCTTGTGAATGAGCGATATAATTTACAAAAACTGAACCTTGGTAGGAACATGTATAGGAAGAAGTTGACTGGTACTAGACTGGGTCACAATAAATATTTACCATTATTATCTAAACTTCCATTCTTATGTGCACAAATTCTTACATGTTTCACCGATGCCGTTCTAATTATTAAAAATGTCTTAATCTTAGATCGGGTTACCACAGTTTCACCTGAGCATTTATTAGACTATCGTTGCATTTATTGATTTATTAATTACTTAAGAAAGTAATTTCGGTATTTTAAGGTGAAATAAAACCGAATTTCTTTATTCAAGCGATGAACTTTAATTAATAAAATATTTTCTTATTTATTCCTTTCGGCAAAAGATCATCGAACAAAAGGGACGATATCTTATTCATTAAAATTCATTGCTCGGATAAAAAAATTGGGCTCTATTTCACCTTAAAATAACGAAATTACTTTCTTGCCAACCCAATATTAGACTATTGTTGCACTTAGTTTTTTGAAATAAATTATTCTCTTCCAAAGTTAACAATCTGAGAAATGCGAGTGGCCCTATAGTTATGTTCCGCAGTTTAGTGTATCCGCAGCTTATTAGAATATCGGATTGTACGGGGGTGACGCGTCATAGTTCTCAGATACCGATGACTTATCGATTTATCGGTGTGTCGCACGTGGATCGAACGGCAGAATTAGGGGTTAAGTTGTGCTAGGCCGCCACTCAGGGTCGAGGGGTTACGTGTCTGGCCAATGTGCCGAGATGATTGGCGGAATGTGCCGTTTTACGAGGCTTCGAGGACGCGTATCTACGAGGAGACGAAAAAAGGCAGAAAACGATGGACAGGACCAAGAAGGGAGTAGAGTTGTACGCCAATGAGAACAGGATGAACAGAGAGGAGACGGCGCGCTTCCAGCGCGCGCTATGCAGTTATAATTTGATGCAACGCAGCTATAAAGGGGATTACGCGCATAGATGACTATAATTTTCGTGGAAAATGACGAAGAACCCTTTTACCGCTCTTCAAGACGACACGTCGATGTCTTTCCCTTTACTTCCTTTCTCCTGAGGTTCGTTAACACGGAATTCCAGTGCGAACGATTTTTCTCTCTTATTGTTCAAGCTATGTCACTTAGGACCACAGCTGATACGGAAAAGTAAATTATCGGAAAACTGTTATTATCAGTTATTGCTCAGTGGTTGCTTCGCTATGGTTTAAGGGGGTAGTCTCGTTTTTCCAGGATTCATTTCTCGATAATACAAAGATAAGGTTTTTCGGTAATCAAAAACGCTAGATAAAAGATCGATCTAGACCGCGATCGTCCTCAAAAGTCGTATTTTTATGTTTACGAGGCGTAATTTGCATTACTCGGAAGTACACAGCTGCGCATGTACAGTGACTCCCATGAGTATTCGTACCCTTACAATTTTACATTATTGTTATTTCGTAACAATGCAGGTTACGGTATTCTTATGAAGGGGATTGTATACTAGAATATCTACGCTTTCAAATTCATATAAACTTTATTGTAAAAAAAACTGTCAATATAACAAAAATGTCATTTTAGGTACATTATTCGATAAACGTAAATTACAACTTTTTTATGTGGGCCAATATTGATAATTTAAAAAATACGTTTTGCAAATCTGTGTCAATTGTACACATATTCTGAAAATTTCATCAGAAAAAGTTGTAAACAACAACTTCTAGTATTTTCTCTGTAATTCCGACCAATTTCAATGCTTTCAAAAATTTGTTTCACCTCTTGTAGTAAACTACACTGGTTAATTAATTCTGGACACTATGAATAAAAATATTCTTTATCTCATATTTGTGCAGAAAATGTATACTCTGCTATGCTAAATTGATACCGTAATATTTTTATTGTGATCTATAATGTTTATACTTAATATTTTCACATGATTTGGTTTGTAAATGTTTTGAAATTTTAATTGGAAAAAATCTAAACTGTGTTGTTATTTTTGTTTTCGCGCCCGGCAACACGAAACGTCGCATGATGTGAAATAGCCAATCACAGGATGCGTGGGTTCATTGTAACAATCAATCAGGAAGGCCTTGACCGTCTTTACAAACAGTTTCATCATTGTTTTAGTCAGGCATTGTGTTTATAGAAGTGAGGTAAAGTTTATAAAAGTGTGAATAACGACTAAAATGGCTTCGAATACCTCGAAACGTGTTGAAATTGTAATTTTTATTGTATATTAAAAGTATGGCTGTAAATGGTCTTTTTACTGATTTTTTATATAAGTGACGCCCTAAAATTAGAAAACAATAATTAGAATATAAAATACAAATGATTATATATTAAATAATTTGAATAAATGCGAAATTTAAGTAAAAATTTAAAAGTGTCCAGAATTAATTCCACTAGTGTAATTGCTGTAACTCCTCAAAAAATATCCGAGTCGTATGATATGAAAAATGTTATCGTCCTTTTAAAAGTATCCGAATATTACTATGGTTCACTGTACCTAATGTAACTGTTTTATTTGGAGGCCCGGCGAAAATGATGTTGAAATCTGGTCGAAGTACAGCGGAGCCGAGGGGGTACTGGCGTCTGATGGGTGCGAAATTCGCACCTCCAGAAAGAGCTGTGGCGTTCGCCCTACCGCGCAACAATACCGCTCGTTAAGCGAATTAAGTAGTTACGGTTTGTTTAATCGGGGTTACAGAGGCCTGAATTAAGTTGTTACCGCGAATTAGCTGATTATACCGAGCGCGGCGAGGTGTCGAGTTGATTTGTTATTGCGAAATATGAGGCATGAGGTTTGTTTATGCTCGCCACGCCCCACACCCCTCGCCGACCTTATGCTCGTTTACAGTTGACCTTAAAATAAGATGGCCCGAACACTGTCCGATCTTTTGGTCCCGCCTCGCTTTCGGTTCTCTCTTTGCTCCGATTCCCGTTTCGATCGTTTCACCTTCCCACTAAACCCCTTTCACTCACGCGCCCGAACGAGGGGATGGATAATCGCTGTCTATAATGCTAACATACCACTCCGCGAGCATGATATATCACTAATGGCAAGAGACGTTTGATGCACCTTTTCGGAGAAACATGATACCCCGCAACTTCTTCCTTTTTCTCGACGGAGTAGAAGGTAAAACTAATATTGACTGTAGCGTATTATGCACTTTCCTTAAAAAGTAGTATCCTCTTTCAATGGGAAAAATTGCCGAGAGCTGCAAATTGCTCTATTAACCACCCCTTTACCGCCGCCGCTATCAAACACTTCGCCGCTTTAATTTTAATGCGCCGCCGCGCCGGTTATCTTCTCACGTGCGCCTCGAAAATTGGAGTTCCGCAGACTTTTTACCAGCGGCGCGGACCGGCCTTTTGCCTTTCCAACGCTTTTTTGAATTGTTAGAGTTAATTTTTGCTCGGACAACACATTTCCAGTCGTTCAGAGTAAAAATCCTACAATTCGTAACAATTTTAACGAAGTTTAATAACAGTTATCACAGTTCGATGTCATTATTAAAAATGGATCGCTATTCGGCACAACAAAAATGGTGAAAATCTAGCACTTTTGACTACTGAAAAACCCCGACTTTGCATTATCGAGAAATGAGACGGCGCATCCCGCACCCTGGCAATCCTGGAAACAAGTTTTCTTTGAGGTCTTTTGAAGTTAAAAGTTTATGTGAACAAGCCCGCGACCACCCAAGCCTTGAAGAAGAAGATTAGACGCTATATCATTGAGATCCAGCCACAATGAAGCCAAACTGTGATTGAAAATTTCGTCAAAACAACGCAAATGTGCCAGCAAAGCCGAGGAGGGCGTTTACCAGATGTGTTGTTCACATAATTCCCACATGTCTACTTTATGATTAAATGAAAATTTTTGTATTTTGTACAGTAACTGTATTTTGTTTGAAATTTAAATATTCCACTCTTGTTGGGACACCCTTTAGAACCGAAAAATAATGGTCCGAGAACGGATATGAGGATCGATGTCCAATGTAATCGAAGCCGATATCATTCAAAATTTCGGTCCTTCATAAAAGTTATTTAGAGTATCGGTACCTTAATAACTGTTTCAGTCAAGCCGGAAATGTAACAGTTTCAAACAGTTATTTTCGGGCTCGCTTCAAGCCCTGGCTAGAATCCTTTGAGAGGGTCCGAGGAAAATACACAACCTTGCGAAGGGCCACGGTTACCTATGTTTAGCGTGTTTCTCCTCTCTCCTCGTGAGAGTTCGCCTCGTGAAATATGGCTGTTTGAACCCGGACATGTTTCCTGTAACTTTTATATACGCCAATACCGGCTGACAGCATTCCAAGCTACGCTCTAAACCCCGCGAGACAGTAAAAACGATTTTTCTGCGAATAAAAGGAATTTACTGTTACCTCGTGTACCAGATTTCGTCTATTAATCAGCAACCTTATGCTCGGTTCAGCGTGCTAGTTTTTAACCCGTTCGATCTCGTACCGCGAAAGAAGCATAGAAATCGCGAGTCATGTCTAGTATGCAATCACGTCCAATAAGTTATTATTACGAGTTCATAGTAAACGTAACTATGATGGCTTACAATTAGAGTATACTCGTAATGGAGCTCTAGAACCAATGATTTCGGATTAGGATCTAAAAATGGCATTCAACGTGATAATAGCAAGTGTTGTTTAACGGTATTGAAAGCTTTTAGCACATCTTCTACATCATCTTCTTCGAAGAAGATCAGATACTAAATGAACCAGGGGCTTCGTATTTTATTATGGAGGTAGACTCGTTTTTCGAGGATTGCAAGGGTGCGGGATTCGCGTTCTCATTTCTCGATAATACAAAAATGGGGGTTTTCAGAAGTCAAAAACGCTAGATAAAAGATCGATCTAGGGCGCTATCGCCCTCAAAAGTCCTATTTTTTCGTTTACGAGGCGTTATTTACATTATTCGGCAGCATGTAGCTATGAAAATACCTACATGCGCAGTTGTATGCTTCCGTCTATCGATTTTCGTTAAATATTGTTCTAAAATTGTATATCTTGGGAAGTTTGAGACACACACTTTCAGAAGAGGAATAACAAAAACAGAGACGTGGAAACTGAGGAAAGAGATTACTTCTAAGCCTTAAATTATTTCTAAACGAACCGAGTGTACAATTACCTGTTGGAGTCACTGTACATTCGCCGCAATTATCTCTCTGGAAACGCAAGAGAGGAAACGTGATGTTCGCCGTAGGATGGAAAAAGATTTTCAGGTTGCGCGCACTTGTAGAATAGGAGCTGTCCCGTGACGAATATCTTCAGCAATTGTTGCCGCAACAGCGACAGTCTCCGTTCTGATTCCCTCGGATGAAGTGATACGTATACCCTGTAATAAATTATAGCTCCGACGGTGGTGGCCGACCACGTAGCAGCGGCATGACCCTTCCGCGCTTCTGACGGGCATGGAACAAGATTTGTTATTAGGAGAAACACGCGCCATTCACTCCCCTCGTATCGTCGCACGCCACGAGCATTTATTCGTAATTTTTCTGTTGTCCCCGTGCCGGGTTTAGCTACATGTTTTGTGCGGTGAGCTCATCCCGCGCAGATACATCATTCTTTCCGGAAGGACTATCGCGGGTTTCGTGATTATACTTCAGTATACCAACGAATAATTGGTGAAACGACAAATGTCGTTTGCAACGTCGTATCTCTAATTTCCACATTTTGAGTATTAATTTATTCTTGGGCGGTGATGCCTAGATACGTTTTCATTCAACGTTTCAAATGCCCCGTTCGATTTCATGATTTCCAGCAGTTTCCCTACAGTGCGCGGATTGGGTCTGTGCAGAGTCGCCAAATGAGGGGAAAAGGTTACCCTCTCTCTGCCAATACCGAGTTAGTCACGTTAGTCCGGCGACTCTGGGTCTGTGAGCCCATGAATTAAATTTGTACTGTTTCAATTTTTCTCTGAATTATTTTGGAATTCCTCAATGAATCCTTGTTTTAGTAGTTTTACGCGATATAGCAACAATAACATTATGTAATAAAAGCTCTGAGTTTATAGAAGAAATGTGTCAACAAAAAATGATTTTGATCCGAATACTGGAGCATTTAAGTTGACAGCTAAGTAGAAAGAGATATGAAGCAAAAAATGTTTGAAGGAATCTAGGCACTGTACATTCTAGTATATTCTAGTATATTCTAGTATATTCTAGTATGTTCTATAGTATGTTCTGATACGTGCCAGTATATTATAGTATATTCTAATATATTCTAATATATTCTACTACAATACTTATACAAGATACAACGGTTAACTGATTTATCAGTCATATCTATTGAAACTGATATTCTAGATGTATTAAATATTAGTGATTTAATTAAAAATGTTGTGGCGGGCAAAGCCCGAAGAGTTAATAAATAAATAATTATATAATGTATAATAAGAGGATAATTATAATAAATCAATATTGTCTTCATGTTGTGTTTTCTGTGGTTCTATGTATGTATTTGTTCCTAACTAAATAAACATTTTCTGAATTGGAATTAATTATTTTGTTGTAATTTACAAATCTTGTATCATGGAAAAGGGGGCTAAATTTCGTTTGCACACAGGCGACTCTTACCCATGCGGCGGCCCTGTACATGCCAGTATATTATAGTATATTCTAGTACATTCTGGCATATTCTAGTACATTCTGGTACATGCCAGTATATTATAGTTAGACTGCGGATCTTTATGCAAAATAAAAATATTTTATATTGATTGTGGGAAGCAGGAATAGCATAAAAATTGATTTCATCCCTTAACGATTTTGTTACAACGTTACAACATTCTTGAATTTTTTAAATCTTTTCCCGTTTTATATTTCACCCAACCAATTTCTTCATAAATGCATAAAGATTCGCAGTTTAATTATAGTATATTTTTGTATGTTCTGGTACATGCCAGTATATTATAGTATATTCTAGTAAATTCTGGTGTATTCTAGTATATTCTGGTATATTCTAGTACATTTTGGTATATTCTAGTATATATATTTCAGTACATTGTAGTACATTCTACTATATTCTAGTATCTTCTTATCTTCTAGTATGTTCTGGTACATACTGGTACATTACCGTAATACGTAAATCGGGAGACGAGTGTACTGGAATTAGTCGCGAAGGGAGACTAGCTTACAAAATTCGGCAAGGAGCACCGACTGCGTGTCCAGCCAGAGATTTCTATCGTGAAGAGCTACGTACGAAATAAAATGCAACGAAGTTGAACCGATTCGCGATGCGTGTATAGCGAATCATCCGAAAAACCACCGTGACGGTGGTCTTCCTCACACGAGACACGAAACCGCATCCGAGGCGCGTGACCAGAAGGAACCGACCAACGCAACGGGAGAAAAAAGGAGCAGGAAACACGAAAGAGACGATGGTGATGACGAAGATTGGGTCTATGTCTCCTCACCCCTTCTTCAATCATGTGGAATCACCTTTCGCGGCGAGCATCGGGGCGTCGAGACCGACGTATCCCTATATTATTATCTTTTAATGCCGACAGCATTGTGTCAGCAGAATACAGTGGCACGGATGAAAAGAGACTCGTCGTCTCTTAGAAAACGACAAAAAACCTAGCCGGGAACTAATTATTAGAAAAAAAGGGGGAAACGCGCATAACGTAATAATAATAATAGTTTATTTAATTTCGGCCTCGCGGTCAAGAAATTGGATTTGGTTTTACAAAACTTCTATATCACTCATCCCTCCATCCATCCATCCATATCCTATGTCATCTGTTAATCTAATCTAGTCTAATCTAACCTAATCTGAACTAATCTATTCTAATCCCTTCTTTTATCTTACATCTAATATTGCCTCTCCCTTTTTCTTTTTGTTTATTTCTTTCCTGTTTGCTTCTATACTCCTGAGCCAGTCTACTGTTTCTCTCACTCTTTTAGTTTGTATTATCTTTTCTATGCTTAAATTTATTCTTTCCATTGTGCAGCAAACCAATGGTTCTAACTTCCCAAAAAATTTCAAATCGTATGGTCCAATATTAAAAATGTTGTCGTCTTTTTAAAAGTGTCCGAATATTAGAGGGAATCACTGTATTAATGTAATGAGGCGTGATATTAAATTAACCCTAATGTCAATACGAATGAAGGTCGAATTGATGAAATGTATGAGACCTGTAAATAAATAAAGAACGTTCAGATTGTAACTTGTCGGTACCGTTTTTCTTATTCTGGTACCGTTGCTTTTGAAATATATGATAATCGCCATGAAGCAAGACGAGTGTTCCGCTATCTGAAAATACCCTCATGTGAACAGTTATACCTCTCTACCAGCAAGCACATTCGCCACTAGCATCATATATTTGCGACGACCATTGTCCATTTTGCATGAAGAGCGTCAAGCAATTTTGTATACGTTGTTATTTAACAGGTTGGCACGTCTCTCGTCTATTTTTTGAACAGGTTAAATTTAATTCTACTATGATTTTGGAGAAATATTGGAGAAATTCTATTATGACTGAAGGACGCCGAAAGGTTCAGAGAATATTCACTATGATAAATTATGTCTTTCTAGTATTCGTTTCATTTACTAAATTTTACATGTTAGCAAGTTCGCTATTAACACTCACATACGTTTAACAGCTACGACTTTATTTTTCAGAAAAAAAAAATAAAATTGATTTTATTTTGTAAATTTAATTCTACTATGATGTATTGGAGAAATTCT
Source organism: Lasioglossum marginatum (assembly GCA_028455795.1). Lineage (NCBI taxonomy): Eukaryota > Metazoa > Arthropoda > Insecta > Hymenoptera > Halictidae > Lasioglossum > Lasioglossum marginatum. The sequence goes on from CM052246.1 coordinate 3,182,315, forward strand.
GTCAAGACTGAAGGACGCCGGAAGGTTCACGGAATATTCACTATGATAAATTATTTCTTTCTAGTATTTGTTTCATTTACGAAATTATACGTGTCAGCAAGTTCGCTATCAACGGTCAGACAGCTTAGTTTAATAGCTACGACTTTATTTTCCAGATAAAAAAGATAAAATTGATTTTATTTTGTAAATTTAATTCTACTATGATGTATTGGAGAAATTCTATTAAAACTGAAGGACGCCAAAAGGTTCAGGGAATATTCACTATGATAAATTATGTCTTTCTAGTATTCGTTCCATTGGCTAAATTATACGTGTTAGCAAAAGTTCGCTATCAACAATCACACAGATTTAACAGCTACGACTTTATTCTTCAGATAGAAATAATAAAATTAATTTTATGCCTGTCATTATTTAAAATTATCACTAGACCGCGGATCTTTATGGATTTATGGCTCCTGAAAATTTTCAAATAATGGTAGAATATAAAATTCGACAGAGTTTAGTACGATTTTAATTTATTTCAGATCTACAAAGGCTAACACCACTGAAAACAAGATTCTATTTGATTTGAGTTTCTTAAAATTCGTCTACAAAACTTGCAAATTGCATAAACATCCGCAGTCTACAAATAACTCGGAAAATTATTATTCAAATGGACTCTGATAGCGGACGAAAGTCTCAACGCAGAATAGGATTTTTAGGAGATTAATCACGATTTTTGCTCGGTTCCTTTCGATATTTCATGAAAGGGTTAATTCGGATAGCCGAGACTCTACTGTATTTGCGTCGGTCGGATAAGAAAACCGGCATTCGTCTTCGGACTGCTCTTCTCCCGGCGGTTTTTATTCGAAACCGTCGGACTAAAGTCAGTTTTTGCGGCTAACGAACTCGTTAGTACGTCGCCGCGTTCGCCGTGGTATTATTCCACAAAACATTCGGGATACCTGCCTGTCAGAAGGGAATACATATGTAGCATATCGCGAAGAAAGTTTCTCGAAAGTGACTCGCGCGTATCGGGGAAAATGATTCATGTGATGCCGCGCCTGCCGTATCCTCTTCCGGCTCGTCGTGTTTTACCGTTAAATTTAAATGTCAATACGTTTTGTATACCGTGTGTGTCCGTCCGACCAGCTCGAAAGAAACGGAAACGGAAAATAAATTGCCCCGAGCGAGACGCTCCGAGAGATCTCCCTTGTCTTCATCCGACTGATTCTAATCGATCTAGAACTCTTTTTGCGACACTCCGCAACATTCTGTCACTACTAGACAGATAGCATGCATTTATGAAGAAATTGGCTGGGTACTATATAAAATAGTAGAAGATTCGAAAAATCTACGAAAATAATCTATTAGGTGATGAAATGAATTTTTATTCAACTCCTGCTGCCCACATTCACTGCAAGACACTTCTATTTTGCATAAAGATCCGCTCTAGTCGTCACTAAACCGCGGATTGAATTACAAAAACGAATTGGTAAAACACAAAACAGTGAAAACATTAGACTAGAAGAATTCGCGAACACTATTGTATAATTCTGAATTGATTAAAATCATCAAGAGAAGAAATACATTTTTGTTCAACCTCTATTGCTTGTTATATAGGGTATCCGAAAGATGTTGTACTTTCTTGAAAGGGAAGTATCAAGTATCGTATTACGATATGAAGAAAAATGGTTCCTAGCTGTACATACGATGCAAAACTTGACCGAGGCTGGTGCAATTAACAGCGTATAGGCGGGGGTGTATGTCCGCTATCAGCGTACGATGCATATATTCATCATACGGCGGACAGCGTGCGTTCGAACGACAGTAGAACCCGCAACGAACGGAGAACAAGAGAAGCATCGAGCCCCGACGGAACGAAATGTTCGACCGTGGAAGAAGAAGCCGGCGGGTATAATGGATATCTTTATTATCGGAGGGAGAGGCAAAGCTGATCGAAGAGACGGGGGAAAGTCGTCGGTAGTATCGCCGGTGCCGCCGGTCCCAACGACGCCGATGCGTTCTGGTTTGCTGTACCAGGGCCTGCAGAACTTCGGTCCAATTGGTCCGCCCTCCCTCCCCGACATAAATATTGATGAAAACGATACATTTATACACGAACGACAAGTCCGTCCACGGATAAAAAGTCAAGAGATTTATCGGGATGCGGCCTTGCGACGACAGCCATTTCTGCGCCGATCATACATCAAGCGGAGCCTCCAGGCCAATTCCGAACGTCGCGGACGATACTCATGTGATTCCTGTTTCTAGATCGATCCACGGACGATTCGTTAAACAGTGTTGTTTTCGGCTGACATCGCAACCCTTAAGTGCTACAATGTTTACTCGGATTACGAATTATAGGATCTTTCGAAAATTCTGTATTTCGATTTTGATACCTTTAACCCCTTGAGGTATTTTAACGAGTCAGACTCGTCATGAAGATTTTAACAAAGTCCAACAAATATGAATGTCACGCGTTTCTTTTTAGATGAAATAAAATTTGATTCGTTTGTAATTAATAGTTAAGCATTAAGGCGGTAGACTCGTTTCCAGAATTGCAAAGGTCCGGGATCTGTCTTCTCATTTCTCGATAATGCAAAGATAGGGTTTTTCAGTAGTGAAAACCGCTAGATAAAAGATTAATCTAGACCGCGATCGCCTTCGAAAGTCCTATTTTTACGTTTATGAGGCGTAATTTGCATTATTCGGCAGCATGTACAGTGGCCGGATTTAATATTCGGACACTCTAAAAAACACGATAACTTTTTTAATATTGTACTATACGATTTGAACCTTTTTTGGAAGCTAGAGCAATTAGTTTACTACTGGATGTGAAAAGAAATTTTTTTTAAAATTGCAATAGATCGAAATTGTAGAAAAGATACTGAAAGCTGCATTTTACAACTTTGTTATGTGGGCCTATATTGAAAATTTAAAAAATACGTTTACGATAAATCAATCAATACAATTTCTACATGAAGATATTGTTTGTCATTATGTCTTATAATTATACTGGGTGCTTCCTTCTTTTGCACAGTAGTGTATTTATTATTATACTTTTTTTAGAACTATATTTTGAGTTGTGTCACTTTTCTTATGAATGAATGAATAATATGTATATGAAGAGGAAGCTCGGTGCGAAAGTCTTAATCGTTATCTACCCAATTTAAACTTGATTTACGCATATCGGTGACACGTACAAATTTAGCCCACACTAAACGTTGAATATTGAAAGAAGAGAAATCGGAAATAGTAGCTGTACCGTGTCTGTAATTTGTCATATTTAAATACTGACATCCTGTGGAATATACCAGTACGCATACATTATCTTTTAATGGGATCATTTTTCAATGCGAAGAAATCTTGGATTTTTCAGTGGCAAAAATACGGAACGCTCTTTTATCTTCCTAACATTAACACTGTCGAAGAATTTTGTTCGAAAAAAATTAATAGAATTAATTTCTATCTTAATCACTTTGAATTCTAAGACGTCATGTACATACATATCTCAGTGAAATTTTGGCTTATTCGAAGAGATAACAGTGAACAATAATTTTCTAACCTGGGTAAAGGATTCTGCCAGTGTTAAAAAATTCAATTTCTCTTTCTTCAAGCTGTGACGATAAAAAAATTATTAACCTTCGTAGGAAAGCTTCCGTATGTCGAATTTTCATTGATTAACACTGAACCTACCACGAGGGGTGAAATGACCCATTTTAAATTTTTTATTTGACAATTATTGAAATTGTAAAGGTGTTTTCATGGGAATTTACTGAATATGTTTTTTGACTCCAGTATATATTATAGTAAAAATCGCACAAAATATAAATAAATTTAATCTTGTTATTTTTATAATACCATACACGTCAGTCACTTTTGGTGATCGGTAGGTTTAGTGTTAAAGCGCTTTTTTACTGAAAAATCTCGATAACTCGAATAACCGAGGCTCTTATTACTAGACTGCGGATCTTTATGCATTTACAGCAAAATTGAGAAGATGAAATTCAAAATTGTCAAGAAATTTTCAAAATTGAAGATGTCAATATATGATTTCTCCTCTATTGAAATCGTTAAGGGAAGAAATAATATTCAATTTAGTTTCTACTTCTTGGAATCGGCACAGACAATTTTTATTTTGCATAAAGATCTGCAGTCTACTTATTACGAATCAATATTAAATGCCAATGCATACATGCTAAAGTTCGATAACTGGTTCCATGGAAGAACATATACGGTGTTCAATGGATGCATAGATAAAGCTTTAAAACATGTACGGCACATTTCTCGTAGGGATATCATTGATGTCGATTACGATGCAACTGATCGCCTCACCAAGAATGTTTTCTTACAACAGAGTCCCTGGACGGAAAGGGCCCAGTCCCCTTTATTGGATTTAGTCCCCTAATGATTTTGTCAAGCCGGGATGAAAAGAACCTGCCAACATTCCATCGTGACTCGTTCTGCATTCGAATTTGGCGCTGCTACCACGATCGACTAATCGACGGGGATCCCCTCGTAAATTACAGTTCACGGATCGTAACACATCACTTAACACAATTACTCGCGAGAAATAGCTAACGGCGAGATGATTCTTTTTAACGTGTTGCCACTTCGACTTCGGATTGCAATTTTTATCTTTATAAATTCTGAGGTCCTCCACACCTGCTCAGCAGATTGACGCTGGCGTGCTTTAATTGTTCTCTTCTTGTATTTATATCTCTTATTTCATTTTAGTCTACACGTGGTTTAATAGAAATGTAAACGCAAATTTGAATAATATATACAGTCAGCCACAAAAGTCTCTACATACCATTTAAAATGACGTAACTTTTTCAAAAGTGGACCAAATAACTTGAGTATTGCGAAAAAATCATAAAGATTGATTTTACATTCTTTTCATCCAAGTTTTTACACAGCTTTATAACAAAAATTTTTTAAATGTATTTTTTTAATGAATGTTGTACGATTTTTCGTCACTATAATAACTAGACTGCGGATCTCCATGCAAAATAAAAATTTTCTACCTGAATTATAACAAACCTGAATGAAATAAAAATTTATTTTCTTTCTTAATGTGTTTAATAGGTTGAAAATAACGTGACAGTATTTTTAAATTCGTCTAATGTTTTTACTGTTTCATATTACACCTACTCATTTTTGTCAATAATAACAGTTTAACACTAAACCTACCGAGGATTAAAAGTACCTGGTACATGTTCCCTTATAAAAATGACAAGATTGATTTTATTTAGACTTTGTGCGACTCCTATTGTAATGCGTGCTCTACTAGAGATATCTATACAGTCATTTCTCATGAAATCATTTTTATTATTTCAATGATTGTAAAATAAAAAATCTGGAACCGGTCATTTTGACCGGTGGTGATATAGCGTTAAAGATCAAGAATTTTTTTGCACTTTGTCAAATACAATTTTGTCTCGTTTTCCATTTCACTTTTTATTTAAGCTTAAATACAATAATATATGCCTGTGTATAAACAAAAGACTTGCTCACCTCATTTGAAATCTATTAAGATAGTGTAAACATTTTCTTGATATTATATATGAAGTATATATTACTTTTTTAAATTCGATATCGTCGGTTCCCAGGGACTGACATATCGTTTAACGTGCTAATAAAACCTATTTAAATAAATAGGCTAATAAAATGAATTTTCAAATCTAATATTTCAAAAACATGCTGCATTTATTCCCAGACATACGCGTTCGGATTTTGCAACTAGGATTCTCGCCTAGAAAGGTTCACACAGACCGCGGGTTAAACAAATCGGAGTACGTCAAAGCGGGAAAGATTAATTGAGGTCCAAAAACGTCGACCTTCCTGGCGAAGATACACAAAACACAATCCTCCCAATTATTTCCTTAAATGCCCGACGTTGTCGAAGTAACAGTGGTATTGCCCTGCGGTTCTCTCGCTATTACGCGATACTAATAAATCTTTCTCGCAGTAGATATACACGTATCATTTCTTCCGTCGCTCCGATCTTCCGTCGTTCCAGGAATGGGGGCCCTCGATCATACACCATTAATTATCAAGACAATGCATGAGGATTAGGTTTTTCTGTAACGCAGACCGCCGAAAACGTACGCACGTCAGGCGCAGATCTCCACGTCAGCGGACGTCAACTCTAAATGGAAATGTCTTAATTATCAGAGCACGTAGTGCCCGACAAAAACCACCGCCAGGCTGGTGCACTGTCCCACAGCGACGCTATACATTCGCCATGGCCGAGTGAGATTCTCATACGAATAGGGCTGGTCCACTCGGATGCTGCTCCCGTCTTCTCCTTTTACCACCAAAAGCGACGACATTTATTGGCGGTTGGCAAAGATACCAGTTCGAAACAATACACCGCGCTAGAAGGGTACGCAGAACGTTGAGGACTAACGGTACGGAAATTATTCTCGCGCTTCTCAAGGTTGTCCAGAAATGGGCATTTGGGTGGACCTTATAACGAGAGGTCATTGAGGTGGGGTCGTCGATTTTAATTCAACTTTTTCTAGCGAATCTAGAGCAAAAATAAGCTAACCCATGTCCGGGCGTTTTTGGTAATACTCATTATTCAATCAAGATAATCAAGATAATTATCATTTAATATTGTGATGTCCAGAAAATATCTTAACCCTATGACTGCGGCGCCCTCTCGGAGGAATCCATCAATACTAGGGTGGACCTTATTTTTCGACTATCCAATTTTTTTCGGGACACCCCCCAGGATTGTGACAAATGTTGAGAAAATGATCTGGAAAAAATTTGGGGCCGATTGGATCATGGGAAAAGAGCGCGCTGCAAATTTGAAAATTTTGAATTTTTTAAATCTCGACATAATTAGACGTTATGATATATTGTTGAATTTGTCTTCTTTTCTCTTTAAGAATCCATATATACCATAAACAGTTGTTTATAGAAAAAACATCCGTGAAAACTTGAAAAAGTGACCTTGAAAAAATTTTTTTTCTCTGATACTATATTCACCTCCTTATATACTACAACTTTTGTTTGACAAGTTTTTTCATATATACGTAACTGACAGAGATATAAAAGATTTTCATTTAAACGTTCATACATATATCTTGTGGAAAAATGATAAACCAAAGTATCTAGGTATTTAAGATACATTTTAAATTTTATCTGAAATATATAATGTATTGTATATATGTTGTATTTCTGATAATACTACATGTAACAAAAATCTATTATCAAAATCAATCGCCCGTTGTGCAAACACAATTGAAGATTATGATATATTTTCGGTCGTGGCCATGTTTCAAGTAAATCACTATTCTTCGCATAATTGAAAATTTGGAAACTCTTGTTACTTTATTGAGATCTACAAAACGTGTTTTTCAAATTTTCAATATAGGCCCACATAAAAAAATTGTAAAATACAACTTTTAGTATTTTCTACCATAAATTCCTTTTCTACACAATTTTCTAAAACAATTCAAGTCGTTTGGTCCAATATTAAAAAAGTTATAGTCTTTTCAAAAGTGTCCGAATATTAATGGGAGTCATTGTACAGTAGAGCGTCAATGATCTGAACCTCGATTATCCGATCCAGTGGATGAGAGATCTCGAAAAGACAGTCTTGGATCAGAAATTTTTTGGAAAGATGTAATCAGTAGACTGTGGATCTTTACAAAAATTAACAATTTTCTGTATCAATTCCAAGAGACAGAAGCTAAAGAGAAATTTTTTTCTTTCCTTAATAATTCTCTTAGATTCTTTTAATCTTACGTTTTCTGTTTTAATGTCATCTACTCGTTTTTGTCATAAATGTATCAGCTCCTATAAGTAGATGGAACACATGTTTCTGTGGAGAAATGGCTGCATTCAAAAGGGGCCGCTGTTATTCTTACTGATATATTAGTTTTATAAAATTATTATTGGACTCCGGATTTTATTCACTTATGGTAAAAATAGATGGGTGTAATTTCAAATATTGCAAGAAATTAAGAGTATCAATGAACATAAACTCTATTCGTGCTATTTTACGCATGCGCACTTCTATTAATATTTTGTTTCGAACAGAGGTGAAATAATTGAAATGAATATTTCAAATACTATATTTTATATTCTAAATTTGATTTGGCTTAAAAAATAGTATTTCAAATCAGATATATGTAGAATTTCAAAAATAACATATTTTCATTTCAAGAATCTGAATCATAAGATAAAATACTTCCATTTTCACGATTTGAAACACAAAATAAAATATTTTACTTTAATAATCCAGTTCAAAAAAATTCTACTAAAGATTTCTACTGTGGTTTGTTGATAAGCAGTGTAAACATACAATGTATCTTGTCATTAGGAAATCATTTATGTATTGAATACGAATCATATATTCTTCTCAGCAAAAATATTTGAAATGAAGAAAATATTTCAAGATGAAATCCAAATACTTTCGATATTCTTCATTTAAGATACTATTTCAAAAGCTTAATCTGATAAATGTATTGAATACGAATTATTATTTTCAGCAAAAATATTTAAAACAAAGAAAATATTTCAAGATGAAATCGAAATACTTTCGATATTCTTCAAATAAAATACTACTTCAAAAACTGATTGCATCAAAGAAAATATTTTATTTTCAAAGTTGTATGCATACTTTAAAATGAATAGTATTATTTACTATTTACTGTTTAAAATACTATTTTGCCCAGCTCTGGGTTTAAATCGGTTTTATTTGATTGGTCGGTCATTTTCAACATCCGTGTGGAAAACATCGACCAGTTTTGAGACCCACAAGAATCAACCAATGGTTGGTTGCCCATTTTGCGCAAGTGCAGTAAGTACAGTCGATGCGAACAAACCTCATGTCGACCGATGTGGATGAACGAGCGGCAAATAGTTCGCAGTGCGAATTAATTTCGAATAAAAACAATCGTCCGAGTTTATGGATATTGACTTGTCTCGTCTATCATACTATACTAACATGTGACACGCAAAGAAAAGAAAACGGCTGAAACTCTGCAATTTGCAGGAAACATGAACATGTTCTGAACACTTGCAGTATCATCTACAGATCAACTGTCATAAGCAGACGATACACAGGTGAAATTTACGTTTCAAGTAATGCTCGACTAAATTGTTTCACCTGAACATCAAAAGATAAACCTGCCACGAGTTTTAAATGGAGAAATATACATTTTTCTAATTACCTTTTTTCGTAATGCCCATCTTGGTTTAACGTTTACAATCTTTTCAATTCGTTCAGAGACTATAATACACAAAGTAATATTACGTATTTGATAGTACAGAATAGTGAAATTCTACGTAAGTCCATATCATAAATGCAAGTGATTTTAATCGATGGTCAAGTCGTTTGAAGAAAAGAATGAACGAAAGAGGAATTGATACTTTCCTAACAACCATATGCAGCAATCTTATCTAAACCTGTATTTAATATTATGTATTTTGGATGATCAGACATTTTTAGATTTGTTATTCTTCAATTCTATATTTTTGTTATGTTAACGTAAGTTCTACATTTTCTAAAATAAACAGTAAAAACGGGTGAAGAATACAATTGCATACGCTTGTAGTTTCATACAGCCTTGTAGTTTTGCTAATTTAAACTACTATACGAAGTATCAAGTCCTTAAATTTTTAGTTTAATAAATGAAATGTATTATTGTTTGTCCTCTTGTATAGTTTATATCATCGCTATTTCTCTGCTGTCAGCTATGTAAATGCCAAGAAACTATTCAGTTTTAGAACCTAAATTACCGATGATAAATTTGTGATTGAAATCTATGTAATTTTATAATGATTCCAGTATTTACTGCTGTTGGCTGGATCATAAGGTCATGGAATTAAGTGAAACCAGTGTACAAATAAGAGATTGTTCCATAGACTTTATTCCAGTATATATTAAACAGGAGAGTAACGAACGTGAGACAGATTTCAATGATGTTGAGATAATTAATGCAGCTCAACATTTTTGTGCCATTGAAATCAAAGAAAGTAAAGCGTACAACGCAATTAATAGCCATAAAGAATCGAATGTAACTACTAAAGATTACTCCCAAATTGCGAGCAGCTTAAATAATCTAAGCTCTACGTTAAGTCCGGCAGAACAGAACGAGAATTGTCACATTAATGGAATTTTGAATGAATCGACATATTTACAAAATTTGGACTATGAAAACGTAAATATTGAAATACAAAAGCCAACGAATGAGATCGCCGAAGTTTTCATTGATCAGAATGAACAAATACAAACAGCTAATTACAGTATCTCAACGATTACTATAGCAAGTGAATTACTAGGACTAAACTTAAATATAAAAAAGGAAGATGAAATAGATCATGAAACAGTTTACACTACAGGATGGCTATGCAACGTGGAAAATGAAAATGATCGTTCGAATGTTCCCAAAGCTAACAAAGACCAAGTAGAAATTTCTACTGTAATCGAAGCTACGATAACACCGTTAACAGAACAGGAAGAAGACGAAGAAACATCAGAAACTGATAATAATTTGAAAACCAAAGAAAGTAAATCTGGAAGATGTAAAAAGCAATTAAAAATAAGATCGCTGCAAGAGTATAAGGAGAAACTTCGCAGGAAAGCGGAGTGCATGAGGGAGAAGAGAAAGAAGTTATACGAGCAAGAAAGCGAAGAGCAACGTCTGCAGAGGTTAGCGAAAGAAGCAGCGAAAAGAAGGGAAATGAGAATGTATTATGAAACACCGGAACAAAGAAGAAAAAGATTAGACGCAGAGGCAGCGAGAAAAAGGGAATACAGAATGTATAACGAAACCCCAGAAGATAGAAGAAAACGGTTAGATCGCGAAGCAGAAAGAAGAAGAATGAAAAGGCTTTCGTTGTATGCCACCGAAACACCTGAACAACGAAGAGAAAGACTAAACAGGGAATCAGCAAAGCGGCGAGAAGCACGATTGAATCAGTATGCTAAAGAAACGCAAGAAGAAAGAAAAGAAAGATTAAAGAGAGACGCTTTAAGAGTTAGAGAAATGAGATTTACTAGATCTGCTATTGAAACGGAAGAGGAACGCAGACAAAGGTTAGTAAAAGATGCTTTTAGAAAAAGGGAGGTAAGAATGCATGGAGGTCATTCGATCAATAACAATTTCACTGAACTTCAAACCATTCGCAATTTTGAAGAACTAAACAATGTGCAGATAAAGGAGAATCCCGATAATCAATTAGGAGGTCATTATTTAAGCAACTGGATGATGTGGTTTCAAAACTCATTAGCCCAACCAGTCCAAGTTGGGGAACAAATTGTCAAGCCTCAATCAGAGAATGACACATAAAGATTGTCTAATACATTTTTAGTACTGTACATAAAGTTTTTAAACTTTCACATACCATGCAGAATTATTGAACTGCTACTGTATAGAAAACTATGTGCTTTATATATGCTTTTCATATAGTACAATATTTATGCGTAAAATACAGTGGTGAAACATAAAAAAAATCTGAGATCGATACACTGTTAAAAGCATAGACTTATACCATGTTAATGGTGTAAAGGGAATAGTTCTTACACAGCATATTTAATTTGTAATATTTATATGCTTCTACACAGTAAATACGGTTATGATTTCATACATTAGGAAAAATGTAAAAATCCTGTTATTTAGAGTATTTATTAATAGCATAGAGAATTTCGTAATTATTTAGTAAATAATATACACCTTAAAATGTTCAACGCTGTTAAATTTCATGTGGAAATCTAAGATATGTGAAGCTTTCGACATATTAAAAGAAAAGAAAAAATGTACAAACCATAATGAAGTTATTGTCATGTTATTATATTATTTAATGTGAACGAGAGAAGATTGTTGAAGTGTTAATATTGTAAAAATTAAAATTATGCGTTTGAGAGATGGAAAAATAATTTTTAACAGTGCCTTTTTGTTCACTGTTTTACAAAAGTAATTTATAACGTGAGTCAAGGAATTTATATGTATGTGCAGCCTAAGCACAAGTGATTGATTCCAATGAAGATTTGACTGTCTCTTGAAATACATGTATGTATATTATAATGTAATTTTTTCTACAGTTCCTTTGTATTAAATAATACAAAAATCACACATTGTCATATAACTATTATAAAATATGTTAACCCTCCTATTTCTATATATATATATATATATCCCACTTTATTTCACTATAATATGGAAAAAAATATAATTTTTATATAAATCAGGCATTGCTAATAAAATGAAATTGTCTGCACTTAATCATTAGTTTTTTAAATATTTAATTGTTATAAAATCCCTAATAAGTTTTATGCGGCTCGACATTTATGTTATTGTTTATTGGTGTATCTATTAAATATACAGGTTGCTCATTTGATGTGACTTTTTCCTTTGCGAAAATGTTCTCCGCGAGTTATTAACGAAAATCACGGACCAATTACAACACGGTTACAGCAGACAGATTCTGGCTCAGCAACAGATTCAGCTGAGCGTGACGTTGGTATTGGCCGATTTGGAATCCGCCCACAGTAACCGCGCCCTGATTGGTCCGTGTTTATCGTTAATAACTCCGAAGCCGCGGAGAACATTTTCGTAAAGAAAAAAATTATTTCAAATAATCCTAGGAATATCACCGTTTCCAAGAAAATATTGGGTTAGAACGAAAGTTCGTAGCGTTTGTAAATTAAAATTGAAAACTAAAATTCAGATATTTATTCATAGATTTATTCAATAACATATTTTCCATTCTGTTCTATTACTTTTTACCATTTCCGAGGTAACTTCTCGTGTTATTGAATAAACATATGAATACTTTTGAAAACGCTACGAATGAACTTTCTTTCCAACTCAAAACAACATTTTTGGGACACCCTTGCAAAGCTGAGTCGAACCAACGACTTCGAATTTTGTAGAGACAAATGTTTAACTATTATGCTAATTATCCTTCTTTTAAGAGAATCGAGTGTGAACACGTTCGCAGAGTTGAAGGATATTATTGTTTACAAATTAGATATACATATATGAGTAAATAATACATATTAGACACTCACCATGCTCGCAGACTGACGTTGCCGCTTTTTTAAGATATATATTTCTGTCTTCTACTCCGAAAAATGAGGTAAGATTGTAGAAATTGGAATCATTCGAAGATGCGGCACTATTTGAAACGTAATACAGTACGAAACGGTAATTCAACAAATATACACGTTTTAATGGTCTGGATATTACTAAAAAAATTACGCCCCATACACTGAATGATCTAACACATTTAAATCACATTTCTTACACTGTACAAGTATCGAGAACTTTGAATAGCAAAATAGAAATATCATAAAATGCTGTTTGCGATTCTTAATTTGAAGGAATCGGTTTCTCGGATGTATTTTGCAATTCTTGTATATGTAACAATTATTGGCGGATCAAGTACTTATATAGAAGAAACTTTAATTCACCTGTATTTTCATTTGCATTCTTGCGCAGGCCGCCGCAAATTCAATAAATAGACCTAAAGCTATATTCACGGCATACAGACTAGTTTATGCCAGAGAGTTTTATGCGTATGCGCCTTAGACTATATATTCTTATAGACACGGCATAGGTATAGAATGGTGGAAAGCGAGGTATACAAGTATATTTATACATTATTTCATAAATATTTGGAAAAATGGTGCAAACTTATTGCATAAAGAATTGTAAGGAACGACAAAACGGTGATACAAATATATCTTTTATATGTACCCTCTTTTATCTTTTATATATGTACTTCGGTGTCTCACAAGTTGTCTCTTGCCTCCGGCAGGAATTCGAAAGGAATAAGGAATGCGGCAGAAAGTCGTCCGATTGGGTCGTTCCACTCGCCGTCTCGAGGGACAACTTGTGAGGCATGGAAAGTATACGCGCATGCGCGCTGGAAACTGATTTTCGAAAAACGCCAGAATTTCACCTAAAAATTATATGTATATATATATTTATATCGTTTATAATATATTATTTCAATGTAAGCTACGATAATTTATTTGTAACGTACTTGTTGGACTTGTTTGTAATAAACATTTTTGTAACATATCCGTAATGGATATTCTTCAAATATATTTTCTACGCAGTTATCAGTTTATTATGTTCCTTCCTTTTCAACTTTTCAATCTTATAAAATGAATGTGAATGCTTTGAAAACCAATATCCATAAATATTACATTATAAATTAACACAAATAGATTTCTAATTATTAAACATTGACACGAAATAAAGTCCAGATGATTTTAATTTCCCGTTTGCCTACACTCTACACGACCAATTTAAAGGACTTTGGACTTCAATAGATACGGATAAATTTTCTTTTTTAGTTATTTCGGAACCGACTAAGAGAGAGAGAGAGAGAGAAGTAGCTTTTTTCAATTATAATTTAACAAAATGTTAGCTACGTGTTTGAAAACGTTGCGACTTAGTAACAAAGTGAGTAACGAACGTTTATAGTATATCTACTTGACGTTAACAGTCCACTCTTATCGAAATAGTTCGACGATATTACATTGTTAATCTTCCGTTCCATTAATCGTACTAATTTTTCTAAATCTCTCCTACAAAATACTAACATTACCAAAAAACTATTCTTTACGAATTTTTCGAACATATAAAGTCTTTATGATTTCAATAAACTCTTCGTGTATATACATATGTGTAAGAAGTGTAAAAATATTCTAAAAGTAATTTCCAGATTTACAATTTTTCTATAAGTTCAGGCACAGCCTTAAACAGGTCAGCAACAAGACCATAATCGGTTACTTGGAAGATCGGCGCGTCCGGGTCTTTATTAATTGCGACGATCGTTTTCGAATCTTTCATGCCAGCGAGATGTTGAATTGCTCCGGATATGCCCACAGCAATGTACAGATCCTAAAAAAGTTCATATTATAATCTACAGTATTTGGAAAAGGCACAAATAACGAAAATGCAAAGTTTACTTACAGGGGCCACAATCTTTCCAGTTTGTCCAACTTGTAAGTCATTGGGCACGAAACCAGCATCGACTGCAGCTCGAGATGCACCAACAGCTGCATTAAGCTTATCGGCCAGCGCATATAATAATTTGAAATTATCTCCAGACTTCATTCCCCTTCCTCCAGAAACAACAACCTTTGCGGATGTTAACTCTGGTCTATCAGATTTGATTAATTCCTGTTTGATGAACTCTGTTAGGCTTGTTTTGTAGTCGCCAGCTGTTGCAGAGTCGCATTTAGCACTGCCTCCCTTCAAAGGTGATGGTTCAAACGATGTTCCTCTTACAGAGACTACTTTTACATTGTCTTTGCTCTTTAACGTTTGAATCGCATTTCCAGCATAGATAGTACGGACAAATGTGTCTGGAGCTTTGATATCAATGATATCACTTATTGGAGATACGTCTAGCTTAGCTGCAACCTTTGAAGAACAACATTATTATTACATATAATGAATACATTTACATAGAATTTTTAAGTAAAGATATTTACTCTTGGCAGCAGTGCTTTCCCAAAAGCAGTAGCTCCAGCCATAATATGAGTAAATTTATGCTCATTTTGAGTGGCTATAACAAGAGGAGTTAACGTCTCTGGGAGTAACCCTTTGAACGCATCATTTTCTGCAACCAGAACCCTAGAAACACCATTGGCTTTGCTAACTGCTTGCGCAACTGCATCACATTTTGTACCAGCAACTAATACAGTTATGTCACCGCCAATCTTTTTTGCAGCACTGAGTGCATTGCAGGTAACAGGTGACAATGATTCATTGTTATGCTCTGCAATGACCAACGTCGATTCATAACGTGCCACTGTACCAAACTATAAATGATAAATGGTTATTATTTTCAATTCTATTTCTCGGAAACTTTCTAAAGAATAGTTTTTTGGTAATGTTAGTATTTTGTAGGGAAGGTTTAGAAAAATTAGTACGATCAATGGAACGGAAGATTTAACAATATGTAATATAAATAGATACGGTTAGTATACATGAAACAAATGAAGATTAAGAGAAATCGAAACGAAACGTTCGTTATTCACCTTGTTACTGAGCCGCAACGTTTTCAAACACGTAGCGAACATTTTGTTAAATTATAATTGGAAAAGGCTACTCCTTAGTCGGTTCCGAAATAACTAAAGAAAATTTATCCGTATCTATTGAAGTCCAAAGTCCTGTAGGCAAACGGGAAATTTAAATCGTGTCAATGTCTAGTAATTAGAAAACTATTTGTGTTAATTTATAATGTAATAATTATTTATAGTAAAATATTAATATATATTTTACATTCATTTTATAAGATTGAAAAGTTGAAAAAGACGAAACATAACAAAATGATAACTAGACTGCGGGTCTTTATGTAATTATGGCTTTTGAAAATTTTCAAAAAATGCTAGGATATAAAATACAACAGCTTAGAATTTAATACAAAAAGACTACTATAATACAAAAATCTCCCTCAAAAGTCCTATCTTTTTGGTTTACGAGGCGTAATTTGCATTATTCGGCAGCATAATAAAGTCTATATTCATTTTTCATTACATTTCGTTGTTCAAAGTTATTTCCGCAAGTCTTCCACGAGCAGAGCGCTTCAGCGCTTCATGGGCACCGGAACCTACATAATTCCCTAATCCCACCACACTGCGACGTAACAATAGTAACAATAATAAGTTCATTTTTTCTGTCTCTGGGTCATGAAAAGGGACTCGGTTTACAATAATTTTTCCCTATCGTCATACATTTATATCATGTTCTTCCATACACATTCTCCCCTTCATATAAATAGTATTCCCGCTTGTCGCTTCCTTTTTCTAGTTGCGGGATCGTATCATTGGATATACGATCATGGGTTATTAAAATTGACTGAGACACCTATCTAATCCTATATCACGTATCATAGCTTATGGTTTAAATAACCACAGAGCATTCCTAGTCTGTGCCAGTCTGTGGTGTTATTAGAAATACAGCAATGAAGTATAATCTTATATATTTAAAAAGGAATGGAAGAAAAAATCATTAAAAAAAGTCACCGTAAACAACAACGAGCCTACCACAGACTTCTTAGAGATATGAATATTAAATGCTGTAATAATCCGACGAAGGTTATTATCTATTTAAGAAAATCTAATCGGTAGAATTCATGAACGATGAAACATTTATTAAAATCTACTTGTTCATCTTATATTCTATTATAGTATTTGATGATTTGCAATGCTGGTTTGGTAACTGGATTCAAACGAGAGGCATTACAAAACATTACAGACCCAATTGTTTCGAAGTATGATATAATAATGCCGCCGAATAAATCTTATTGTTTCATTAAATTTTGTTCTGTGGAAGACGCTGAATGTGCATACAAAAAAATCCATGGTCATGTAAAAATTAATGGTTCGGATACACCATTGTATGCAACATTTACAGAATCAGGTATTTTATGCATTCATAAATTTAACTAAGGGCATATTGTTTTTTTCTCATTTCATGAAAATCAAAAACATCGTATAATATCGAAATTACATTTCAGTTCCTGATCTAGATGATCAATTAATTTACCCACTTCCTTCAGGACTTAGATTAATAGAAAATATTATAACTAAAGAAGAAGAAGAATGTTTATTGAATTCAATTAGTTGGACCACTGAAGGTATTATAAATGATTTATAGCTATATATGCATAGTATGTACTTTATATACAGTGATTCCCATTAATATTCGGACACTCTTAAAAAGATGATAACTTTTTTAATATCGGACCGTACGATTTGAAATTTCTTAAGGAGTTGAAACAATTGGTTTGCTACGCAATGCGAACAAAATTTTTCGGAAAAATTGCAGAGAAAATACTAAAATTTATATTTCGCAACCTTTTTATGTAGGCTTATATGGAAAATTTAGAAAACACGTTTCGTAGATCTATACCGATTAAATATATTCTGAGAAATTCATTCAAATCGGTCGACGTTGCAATGAGCTACAAACGTTTAAAAACGGTAAAACTTGCAATAAACCTTAGATCTTTCGATGTCTGTTGTTTTTTCCCATATTAACCGATTTCGATGAAACTTTCACAATGCATATAATTCACACAGATCTAGAAAAGGTATTTTTTAAATTTTCAATATAGGCCCACATAAAAAAAAGTTGTAAAACGCAACTTTTAGTATTTCCTCTACAATTCCGACCAATTGAAATTTTTTTAAAAATTTGTTTTCATGTCACGTTGCTCCAACTTTTCAAAAAAAGTTCAAATCGTATAGTCCAATATTAAAAAAGTTATCGTTTTTTTTTTGAGAGCGTCCGAATGTTAATGGGAGTCATTGTATATATATATATACATATATACATCTATATATATTGTTTACTTTTTAGAATCTGTTTCATCTGATTTAAAACATAGAAGAGTTAAACATTTTGGCTACGAATTCCAATATAATTCGAACAAAGTAGATCCTGATAAACCGATCACACCTATTCCAGAAGAGTACCAATTTTTACAAACATTATTTAAGCAATACCACAACGTACCATATGAATACGATCAGTTAACAATAAATCATTATTTACCTGGACAAGGTATATTACATGAAATCTTCTTTCGAATGTAGCTTTGTTTATTAAATCTTTATAATCTTCTATAATTTAAGGAATTCCCCCACACGTTGATACGCACAGCGTCTTCGAAGATTCTATATTGTCTTTGTCATTGGGTTCAGCATGTATAATGGACTTTAAGCGAGAAGATAAAAAAGTCAATATTCTTTTACCTTCTCGTTCATTATTAATTATGTCAGGTGAAGCTCGCTATGCGTGGTCTCATGGAATTTGTCCTAGACACAATGATGTAGTGAAATCTATAGATGGAACAACAACGCAATCACGAAGCACAAGAGTGTCATTTACATTTCGAAAAGTGAGAAGAGGCGAATGCCTTTGTATTTTCCCAGAATGCTGTGACACTAAAGCCAAATCTTCCACCATTCTTATCGATGATAAAATAGCGAAAGGATTGGAATACTCTTATGTACATAATGTATGTGTTATAAATTATATACTGCAATCATTTTGTTATAAAATTGTATTACAGTAGTTGTAATGAACTTATATATTATAGGTTTATGAAAATATTTCTAGTCATTTTAACGAAACAAGACATAAACAGTGGCCAAACGTTTTAAAGTTTCTTCAATCATTAAATCCAGGTGATATTCTTTTAGATGTAGGTTGTGGAAATGGCAAGTATCTCTATGAACAGCAACGTATATTTAAGGTATAGCTTCTCTATGTTTTTATTTATTCATTTCTCTGTGTACGATATGATTAAATGTTACAATCTATGCAAAAATTTCACCACTTCAGGTTGGATGCGATCGAAGCCAAAATCTAATGAAAATATGTTACAAAAAGAAATTTGAAGTTTTCTTATCCGACTGTTTGTATTTACCGTACAGAGATAATAGTATGGATGCAGCAATAAGCATAGCAGTAATTCATCACCTTTCAACCCATGAAAGAAGAAAACAAGCAATTTCAGAATTAGCACGACTTCTTAGACCCAATGGAAAATGTTTAATTTATGTATGGGCGAAAGAACAAGAGAAGGATTCTGCTAAAACTGCATATTTAAAATATAGCACAAGTAAAAAGGATAATACAACATCGTGCGAACAGAAATTAACAGAATATGGTGTAACATTACCGGTTCATGAAAATCGTACAAAATTTATGTCTACAGATATGCTTGTTCCTTGGAAAAGAAAAGGAGGAGGAAACTTTCTGAGGTATTATCATGTATTCGAAGAAGGAGAACTACAACAGTTGTGTTCTCAAGTACCCACGGTTAACATAAAACAAGTATATTATGATGAAGGAAATTGGTGTGTGATTTTACAGAAAAAAACTGAAATAGTTTGACTTGAATAAATTATTTTTCTATAAGAAACGATGTGCATTTGAAAATACCTTCTTAAGAGGGTAGACTCGTTTCCAGGATTGCAAGGGTGCAGGATGCACGTTCTCATTTCTCAATAATGCAAAGATGGGGCTTTCAGTAGTGAAAAGCGCTAGATAAAAGATCAATCGAGGCTGCGATCACCCTCAAAAGTCCTATTTTTATGTTTACGAGGCATAATTTGCATTATTCGGCAGCATGTAGCTGTCGCAGCTTTATGAAAACAGCTACATGCGCAGCTGTATGCTTCCGAATAATGCAAATTACGCCTCGTAGACGTAAAAATATGACTTTTGAGGGCGATCGCGGCCTAGATTGATCTTTTATCTAGCACTTTTGACTACTGGGAAACCCCATCTTTGCATTATTGAGAAATGAGAAGGCACATCCCGGATCCTTCCGGTCTACTCCCTTAAATATAATAACTATAAACATAAGTTAAAAATAAGACACATACAGGAATTATAATGCTTTAAATGATTTTACCTTTATTGGAAAAAGAACAAAATACATGGAATATGTGTACTATACAGGGTTTTAGATATAAATAGTCCCTGATATCTAGTTTTGTCATTATAAACATGAATAATGCGTAAGTAGACAAGACAAGTGCACTGTACAAAGCTCACTCTGCTTGACTTTTACTTGCTATTGTGCTTCAGTTGTATAATATATTTCATAGCAATATAGATTATCATTATCATCAGTATTAATAATAATATTATTATCGTCGGCATCATAGTTTTCATTATTATTACTATTGATATTAATATTAATTATTTGTATTACAAGGTATCGCTTGTAAATATATTAGCACACCTTATTCACATAAAAATAGTATCCAATTATGAAATTAATGGAGAACGATAATTGATATCGAACGCTATTTCCAAGAATTGCAACTGAATTTTATAATAAGTGTAACTTTTTTTTTCTTTTAGATGTTAATGTCAATAGTGTACATAATATATACAACGATTGACAATGCTAAACTATTAGTAAAATTGTTATATATTTTTAATTGGCGAGTGCTTGATTTAGGACAAAGTATACTGTCCTATGCTGTTTCATTTATGTATTCAAGACTTACACAGGACCAACTTCTTCGGGATCATAGTTTTTTACTCTTTTGTTGTATGCAATTATTTCCTAATGAAAAGAATTTTATTATTATAACTTTCTTAAATTTCTAAATATCACTTAAGGCGGTAGACTCGTTTCCAGGATTGCAAAGGTGCGGAATTCGCATTCTCATTTCTCGATAATACAAAAATGGGGTCTTTCAGTACTCAAAAATGCTAGATAAAAGATCGATCTAGGGCGCTATCGCCCTCAAAAGTCCTATTTTTTCGTTTATGAGGCGTAATTTGCATTATTCTGCAGCATGTAGCTATGAAAATAGCTACATACGTAGTTGTATGCTTCCGAATAATGCAAATTACGCATCGTAAACGAAAAAATAGGACTTTTGAGGACGACAGCGCCCTAGATAGATCTTCTATCTAGCGTTTTTGACTATTGAAAAACCCCATTTTTGTATTATCGAGAAATGAGAACGCGAATCCCGTACCCTTGCAATCCTGGAAAAAGGAGTCTACTCCCTTAACAAACTCAGCTTACTCTTTCATATCTGGCTCTATCCTCTTCCGCTATTGCCATATATTTTGATTTAGTTTGAAGATCTGTGCTCATCCACAGTTTACCCAATTCTTTGGCAATATCGCCTACTCCCATCTCTGGATGTAATTCCCTCATTTTACCACGTAATTCTTGGCAAAAATAGAAAAATGCAGACCTGAAAGAACACTTATAAACAAACCATCAAGCATAGTAATCGATAACAAATAAACGTACAGTGCTCTTTTAGGCGCATCTTTATCTCTATATCTTTTTGTTCCTCTACGTGTTGGTTTTTCTGTTTCGTCATGGCTTACATAATGTCTATCATAATAATGCATTTTTTTATTGCAATGTGCCCCATCTTCAAGATGTACAATCTAACAACATAACGTTTAATTATATTTATATGTACACATCTATCACATATAAAACATTTTTTACATTATTTCAGACAAACTTACTTCGTTCTTTACTGGTACAGCATTAATGATAAAATTTTTACTTTGCATATTTGACCATTTCGTTTGATTGTTTGAAACGCTGGACACATTTCCAGGTTTCATTACTTGTTCACCGCATTCTAAGAGTTGAATAACTTGTTACAAACATATTTGTCAATGAATATAATACTTCTGCATTAAATTGTATTATATATTGTTGTTATTTCAACATAGAAATGAACGAACAATCAAAATGAAATAGAATTTTACCTGGAGTCATATTTGTTTGACCAACGATCATTGTGTCTCGCATTCCAGAATTCAAAGAACTATCACCTGTTTTTGTAAGGTAAACATTCTTCCTGTCAGTTGATTCCATGTTTATAAAAGATTTTCTTCTGCAAGTTTGTGCCCAAGAACTCGATGATCTTTGTAAAAGTATAATGATCTATATAAAATATTATTGCCCGCTTTTAATGCTTAAAAATTATATGTACTCTGACAAATCATTATATACTGTAATAAATATAAGTACTTTTTATGGATTTCATATTTTAAAAACAATACCAAGTTTCATTCGTGTTTTCAATGCAGTTAGGTGCAAACCTTATACTAAAACATGTAAAGATTATATTCAATACTAAATTATAATTTTTCAAGATATAATTTACAGAAAACATTTAATATCCATTCTCAGAGCATAAACAAATGTAACATATTCGTTCATGATTCTTAATGGAAAAAATTTTAAATACCAATATATCCACAGAAAAGCATTTCTGACCAATAGCATTTAAAACAACCTTTTCTCGATTATTATGGTTTGTTTAATTACAGCTTCGAATATTTTCACATTAAATACATAAATTCCGATTGTATAATTCAATCGTGTCTCTGAAATAGATTACATACTGGAAACAACAATATATCAGACTTTATTCGTATATATTTATTAATAATACTTTCACGAGATCTAAACAAAAAAAGACATCGTAGAAGAACAGATTCGTTCGTTACGATGCAAAATATAAAAAAGAAACTGTCTACGCTCGCATCGCATACTTTCGTCGAGGAATAAAGAAAAAAAAAACAAAATATGTAAGAACAATGTGGCAATAAGAAAAACGGTACTTACAATAATAAAATGAACCAAGGTATTAAAACTTTCGAATATAATAGCAACATGGAAGTAATGGAAGCAAGAGACAAATGTAACAGATATTTGCCTACAGATGACGTACAAAGGCAATCGCTGCTACAACAACACAATATAAATGCTTCTTGATGCTCAGCCCGAAAGAGAGTTTCAGGGGAAGTAAATAAAACTAAAGATTTCATCTGTCTGGTAAACAGTGTTTCAACTTACCAGCAACAATTGAATGACAGCGTTGCAAAAGGAGTACGGAAAAAGCGATTATAAGTAACACGGAACGTAACTTATTAAGCATCCATTCCACAGATCGGTCCTATCTATACACATCTATCCGTACGTATCACGCGTACCGTGATCAGTATTACACACGGAACACGTACAAAGATTTAAACGCAACTTCTTGCCAAACACTTAAAATCAGATTTACTGGAGTAGCAAATATTTAATGGTAAAATACTTGCCAGTTATTGAACCATAGAAAGAGAATTATTGACAATAGGACTCGATGTTAAAAAATAGATCGTATAAACCAAGCTGATTGAAGCAGATATGACCGGGCATGGCCACTTTGTGGTGTGCATATACGTACATGTACAATGCGCGCGCGCGCGCCGTAAACATAACTCCTACGTTATACAGGGTGTCCCAAAAATGTTCCACTTCCTTGAAGGAGACGATTCCTGAGGTCATTTGAAGTGACTCTTGCCTTTGCGAAAATCTTCTCCGCGGCTTTGTTAACGAGTTATTAACGGAAACTACAAGCCAATAACAGCGCGGCTATAGCGGACGGATTCTGGTTTGGCCAACGTCAACGCCGCGCTCTATTGTAGCCAAGCTCTGATTGGTTCGTGTTTTTCTTTAATAACTCCTTGACAAAGCAAAAGTCACTTCAAATGACCTCAGGAATCACCTCTTTCAAGAAAGTACAACATTCTTGCGAAGCGCCCTTTATATTTTACAAGATTTTAGTTTCCATTTGATTATTATCCCTGTTTTTTGATTTGTATTCTACCATCGAAATTAATAAACGTTAGCGAAAATTTAGAGAAATATTTGTCGATTATGTGATGCTGTAAAATATTTTAAATTGGTATATCTACAATCTCAAACTATAGTATGTAGTTTGGTCATCGTAAAACTAAGCTTTCCAAGCATTACGATAAAAATAAGTGATATTTATACGTATTTGTAAGAAGAATCCATAAAATGAAGTTTATATGAATAGACTGCGAATGTTTATGCAAATTGCAATTTTTGTAGACGAATTTTAAGAAAGTGGAATCGAATGAAATCTTATTTTCAATGGTAGTAGCCTCTGCAGGTCTGAAATAAATAAAAATTGTATTAAATTCTGTCAAATTTGCTACTCCAGCATTTTTTGAAAATTTTCAGAAGCCATATGTATATACATATATTCAAATAAAATAGATAATACATGCAGGTACATTTTCTGGTTAATTAAATATGATTTTATTTAAAAAACTGTCGTGTAATTCGTTTACTTCTTTTACTAATATAATTTGAATATTTCGTAGAAATACATTTACGGGGAATCTTTCAAAGATCGATACTCTCGCAATTTATCTCGATCAATATATTGATGTATCGATATTAAATATTTGATTAAAATTATTTACTACACTGTAACAGTAAAGAAAGAATTAATTGATTTATATTGCTAGTGATTATAAATAGATTTAAAAATACTAGAAATCTTTACAATGTGCACCAGAAATATCAAATAGCATTGACATTTGCGTCAAAGGTTATGTGCATCTGAGCATTGTTAGCTTTTTTGTATGTCCACGTGTTTAATGTGTCAATAATATACAAAATCATGAAGGAAACAATATTAACAAATTGTGAGAGAAATTTCATAAACAAGGCAGTGGAACATACAACGGTACAATGTTTTATTTAATTGTTTTACGTGGCTCTATATTACACAGCTCCAAAATATCATTCAAGTAAAATTTTACATATTCGATGTATGAAATTTTTAAAAGATATTTTCTCTCTTGGGATTATATGACTAATTTGTTTCCAGAAGATTTAATTTTTATTGACCTTTTGCACTCCGAATTAGTTTTCAATTTTATTGCCAACAACTCCCAACTATTTTAAGCGTTTTATTTGAAATTTACTTGAAAGGACAGTTCCTTGACTTATGTGCAAAGGGTTAACGTACATCTATTGAAATTTACGACACCTAACGCTAATAATGCAAAAGTAAAAAATTAAATAAACACATTTATCTAATTTCTTAAAATATTTTCAGCGATTAGATGGCAGAAATTTGTTGGAAGCAAGGCCAGTTAAAATCTATTTTGGATCCAATTGGGGAAACTGTGTGGTCCTACTTGGTCGGACTAGGTAAAATAGACACAAATATTTTCTTATTTTAGGCTATTGCAATTTAATATACTTATTAATATACTGCAGTATATACAAATAACAATTAAATTATCTAGAAATTGACGTATTATATGACATTAAAAATATTATTGCAGAGTGGTAGCACAGGTATCATGCGATATACAGGAACCTAAAACATCACGTCCTAATGAAGGAATGTTGCATATCAATGTTGAACTTAATCCACTAGCAGCAGCACATTTTGATGGTGGTAGACAATCTGAAGCTTCGATATTAATTAGTAGACAACTTGACAAATGTTTTAAAGACTCGAAATGTATCGATCTGGAATCGTTATGCATTATAGCTGATAAAAAGGTTTATAGCTTTTTAAATACTATCAATTATCAACAAAGTATCACATATAATTTACCCTTATATTCGAAGTGTGGAAAAGTAATCAACAGATAGAACAAAGGATTAATTCTTTTCAGTTCTTTTATGTTGGTATAATTCTAAGCTATTTAATAGATTCTTTGTTGTATTCAAAATTGAACTTAAATTACATATTTTAAAAACTATAATTCGTCATAGAAACTGTATTCAATTCAAAGTGTGTCGCCAATCCAAAAGAAGTCTGGAAATATTGCACTGGAGTATAAGTAAAGTCAATCCATAATTGTTCTTCTGTTTATTCTATTGATATAAAATATATTATAGAATAGAATAGATATTTATTGTTTCATGGTTTTATAAATATCATGACTAATTCATAAGACAAGTTTCTCTAAATTGTTTAAGACACTCTATACAACTTCACAATCGGAATGAAAATTCGTTTAAATTAAATAATTCATATATGATACAGGTATGGAATTTAAGGGTTGACATAAACATTATTAATCATGACGGAAATTTAATTGACTGTGCTTCCATTGCTACATTAGCAGCACTTTTACATTTTCATAGGCCAGATGTAACATCAACTGGCGAAGATATTATAATTCATTCTTTTTCCGAAAAAGACCCTCTTCCTTTAACAGTGTATCACTATCCAGTTTGTGTATCTTTTATAACATTTGAAAGGTCAGTACTTTTAATTGATCTAATTCCGTTTAAGCTTAAATGTATTTTAATGAAATTTTATTTTTAGCGGAAACACAATTATGGATCCCACGTATTTGGAAGAAAGAGTTGGAGTTGCTCAACTCACACTTGGCATAAATTCCTACAGAGAAGTTTGTAGTTTACATTTTAATTATTTGACGAAAACTATGACCGTGCAGGATGTAATATCAGCAGTTTCTCATTACGCAGCAAATTATGCAACTAAATTAGTACAACAGATTAGGGAAGCAGTAACTCACGATGTGGAAGCAAGGTTCAACTTTAAATATATATTAATACACTTCTTTTTTAATATTCTATCATGCCCTAATTTCTAATATACATACATATACATATCTAATGATGTTTGCAGATATAAGAAAGACGACCGTAATACAAATCGATTTAAGGAGTGTATAACGCTAAAAAAATTGACTACAATCAACAGTGAATCTATAAGTATTAAATTACGTAAATGGGGTGAATTACAAAAATTAGAATCTGAAGGTAATATTTTTATAACCACTTATTAATCATTTCTTTTCGTTCTATGAAAATGAATATAATATAATCTAATTTTTATAGAAGCGTATTCAGAAGAAGCTGAAGAAAGTAAATGCAAAATTTTGAAACCTGGAGAAGGTTCAGCTGAATTAATAATAGATGTTGTAAGTATTCGTAGAATCATCATTGAACTAATGCTAATTTACTTAACGAAATCAATTCTACAGGGTATACCGGTTGGTGAAGGTGGACCCAGTGCATGGAATATATCAGAATCATCGGAGGAAGCCAGTGACATAGAAATTACAACTGTCGAACAAAAGGAAAAGAAAGTGTTGGATGATATAGGTATATTTTTAAAAAATTGTACTTTTTATCAAGGATTTTGATTTATTTCATATTTGCAATCTATTAGTAACGTATATTAATAACGTCAATTATTATTGTTTTAGAAATAAATGATGATAGTGAAGAAGAAGCTACTGAAATGTTAGACGCGAAAGATATAATGCAGTAAATGTGAATTGATAAAACTAGCAAACTCTGTACAATTATACAAAAAGTATTCCATCACTTTTACTATTTCTCTTGAGTATCATTTAATATAATAACAGTAAGATCAAATAAATGAAAGTTCAAAGTGTATTGTTATGCACAATATATTTTTTTAGCATGTTTTATACATAGATTTTACAAAATACCTATGTCTATTAACAAGTAAAAATCCATAGATATACTTTTGATCTCACTAGTAAAATATCATTACAATAACAAAACTCATACTCGTAAAATGTAGCTTAGGCTATGTGGTATCGTTACTTAAACCGTTCTTTTGATCCAACTTGTTTGCATTGGTTTTTACCGTGTACATGAAAAAGCTTAATGCTTCTCTTTCAACTACAGGGATGGTCTTAAAATGCTTCATAAGTGTCTGAAATAAAAAAAAAATACATGATTCATTGATAAAATGTCTGCTATGATATCGTCACAACTCACTCCTTTCATTTAAAGTATTGATTGTTATACTTACATCAGCTAATTGAGCTTTATTTAAACCTGGACGTGTAGAAACTTTATAGTGCCTTTTGTACCGCCTTAGCGTACCGACTTGTAATTGGAAAAGGTCGACCTCCGGAAGGTCATTATCAGTTTCCCCAGAATCTTCCTCGGAATCTTTACGTCTTCGCTGTTGCTGTTGTTTTGATCTTGCACATTGGATTACTTGTTTATGATAATCACAAATGTATGTATGACGTGCCTATTGACAAATCAGGTTCACAATTATATCAAATTTTTATCTAATCGTACAAACTCAAATTTTGATATTAAAGAATTTTATTTTAAAACGTGATTATTCATGTTTCCAACAATTATCATTTACAAATGCTGGATGTACAACATAGGTATACATATTTTATTCTATAATTAATACAAAAACATACAACAATACACATATAATTAGTCACACTCAATAATTTCCTATATATATGTAAGTAATATTTGAACTGTCTTTATTGTGCAAAAACATACCATAATACACTTGTTTAAAATAATATATAATTAGTAACACTCGATAACAAACAACATTAGGTGATACATCTATAGTGTTGTTTACTGTCAATGAACTTGAATCGTTCAGAATAACCTTTTCAAATTTATTCTCTTTCGATATCAAAGTTTCATTACATTTCCTATATATATAGGTAATATTTGAACTGTCACTATTCACGTATGATGTGACAATTACACGAAAAAAAAAATTGAAAAAGAAACGGAACTGCGGAATGATTGACTACAATAATCTTACTGGAATTATTCGTAATTGTTAATCTTACCACTTGATCGAGATTAAGTTTTAATCGTCGCTGAGTTACAGTTTTTTGAATACGTTTGCTGTAAGAAGCGTTGCCAGCTGGTCGAGTGCATCGTTCACCCTCATCTACAAGGCAACAAATTTGATCAGCAGCTCCTCTGGAATCTTCTTCACCGGTACTGAATCCATTCATTTTTTTTTATTCTTAACATCAACTAAATCGGTATGAAGAGTATGTAGAACTTTAACAACCTCGAAATGTCACGACGTATGTATATGTTTGCGTCAAAAAACGGCGTGTCCCAGAGCAAAATACACTCGGCGATGTCTGCTTTTCACACTCATAATTTCCTGTCGAAATCCATTTGTTAAACACAATTCATTAACGAGATTTACACTTCTTTATCCACGATATAAATGTAAACTTTGATAACCGGTGTCTAGTCTGTTATTTAATCGAAAGATTCAACCTTATAAATCGATAATTTAAATAGTAGAGTTTGCGTATTACGGGCACCTCAATGTTGAGCGATGTCCTATAACGTTTCACTTTCTTTCCCTCAAACGATTTAACATGTGAGTTATTTTTATATGTTCACTGTAACAAGTGTTCCGCGAATCTTGTCACAATACAAACGGTTAATCTCGTTATTCCCTTTGCAACGGGTTTTCGAATTAACAAACTTCTGCGATGTTCTTTGCTATAATTCTTTGCCAGCTACACCGCGTTTTGTTATTTACACAACTACATTGATTCACACGATACCACACGATACTGCGTAAAGCAGCATATGTATATACATGTATATATTTGATATATGTACTTACATATGTGTGGAGATAGTTACATGCAAGATGGTTCAACTGCATTCCCATTCTGTCAAATTCAGTACTGCCAACTTTAAATAATATCATCGACAGACGATAAGATAGTTTTACACCTATATTTTGTACAATTTGTAGTTAATACAAAATATGTACTACATATTTTGATGTTAATACAAACACCTTATTACATTCCTTGTAACATAATTGAATAGTTCTCTCTCTCTCTCTCTCTTTTTCTATGAAATTTTTATATCTAAATTTTCACGTGAAACTTATAATGGAACAAAATTATTTATAACAATAGCCTTCGTATTACGTTACCAAAAATCTATAGTAAATAATTAAAATAAACGCTTGTATTGTAATTTTAATAATACCAGAATTCCCGATTCAAGTTATTTCGTACTCATATGTTGTTTTTTACTATACGCGTAAGTAAACCAATGCATGTGTATATGTTTGCTCGCATAAAAATTGTAAAATTATATAGACATTTTTCGAATACATGCTGCAACGCATGAATCGTGAATTGTTTATTACATTATAAAAATGTCAACATGACTCCGAATTACTTTCATGTAACTGCACTTTTAGATAATATAAATCATTTTTTTATAAATCGTTGGTATCGACCGAGTATAGGTTTTTCAATATATCGAAGCATATATTATTTACTGAATTATTATAAAAAAGTTTACAATACTAGATAAAGTGATGTCTTCATTAATTTATGGAAAAAGAATTGTTTAAATATATATACTTATTGTTTAAATATTACTTGTAAAACAATTTGCAGAACATATAATGCAATAAGGAGACAATATACAACGTGTATTCATATTTTTTATTAAATACTATATCTGCATAAATGCTTATTCGTCTAAGCAGAGAGGATAATTATCCTCTCTGGTGTAAGTCTAAGCGGCGGAA
Organism: Lasioglossum marginatum; assembly: GCA_028455795.1. NCBI lineage: Eukaryota > Metazoa > Arthropoda > Insecta > Hymenoptera > Halictidae > Lasioglossum > Lasioglossum marginatum. The sequence continues at coordinate 3,212,973 of CM052246.1, forward strand.
AATATTCAAGTAATGCTTGCATCAAGTTGGCGATACTGTAATTTGCGCCTTATTTAGCTTACGGAATCTAGCGCCATCTACTGTAATGATAAACTCTAACCTTAATAATTTAAACGATTTATCTGTCAGTATATACCATTAGTCAAATGAAAATTAGTAAGTAAGTTTTATTGCGAGAAAATTGTTTATTTAGTTTCGTGAGTTAAATATCGTTTGGATTGGAATTAACGATATGCTGTAGACGATTTTCCATGCATGATTTTTCCCGCCCTTTTCACCAGCAGACATTTTATTGGGGGGGTAAAAAGAAACGCTTCAAAACATAAAAGGTTGATGCTGATTGGCTTACTTTTTGCGGCTTATCTGAAATAAGCCAATGGTAATACAGATTTTCCCCATACACTTTCATATGCCGCACAAGTGGCGTGGGGTCGCGATATTCGAAGCTGAGAATCCTTTTAGCTGTAGAGGACCGTCCAGGTAAGAAAAATCGAAATATTTTTCTTTCCAAGCGTTGACAGATTTCAGCGACTAACAATTGATTACTAGGCTACCACCGTTGTATGATACGCGTAATACGGGCAAACATTTGGTGAAGTGCTGTTGTGCTGCGTATCGTGCATATACCTTTTATTTCTACACAACCGTCATAGCAAATGGCTGCCCGGAGATGTGTTTAGCAAGAAGGTTCTCGTGTACCTTGTTATCGTAATGTGCTGATACGTGAAGAAATTTCGCGTGACAGTTTTTACTATCGTGAAAACATAGATATTCATGATTTGCAACGTAAAAATGTCGGCGTGTCTTATATTACGGGTGTTTCGTCATAAATCAGCCGTCAAGGCTATAGCCCGCGTACGATCGGTCTCTGTTTGGCTACTTACGCCATGCATTAGCATATATGGGATCTTGCACTATAGCACCCGTTATGGTTTTATAACGAATAATTTACCACTTAACGCGTAGGTTATGGTAGCGAGCGTTGCGCACTTCGAAAATTTATGAAAAATAAGAGGGACTTTTAGTCATCAGTTTAATATCTACGGTCCGATTCACAACATATTGTGATGTTTTTGATTTCCCGCTCATGTCGAATTCTTCAGCGTTGAAAGTTACATGTACGTAATCGGCAGTGACATATGCACGGTTCAGTCCCATTACAACTTTTCAGATAGTAAACACCTAGCACGGCCAGTTTGTATTATTGTGAAGTAATTGAACCGATGTGCAGAAACAAGAAAAAAAGAGGAGTATCATTCATAGTATTTGTGTGTACACAGTAAGCGTCTCTTTAGGCGTCTGTTTTTACTATGTACGCCATATCTTTCGACAGAAAATACAACGTTTGCAAGGCGCCAAAATGACATTATTTATTTTCTCCAATTCGTACGCGATTTGTGGAAATACCGTGTAACCTTATTGTTAGTCTCTGAAATTCGTCGACGCTGGTCTCCTTGTGTATTTTTCATGTAAATATGTATTGTGTTGATTATATGGATAATATGTGAAGATGATTATATACGTAAAATGGTGGGAATATAATCAATGGATGGAAGACATGTTTGCAATACGCAAACGTCACCGTACTCGTTGTATGTGCGTAATATGAGGTTATATGTAGTCCGGTGAAGATATGTACGTGATTTTATACTTGTATTTTTTGCTAATATATGCCAATAGTTATCAGGAGTGTGATTTTTTTCTGGAAAACGTGAGTGTAGCTGATTTATATAATATTCTCATTATTTAACGGTCAGGTATTTTCCGAAATGGAAGCATTGGCCGCATAACAATTTCAATATTCTGTACTATATTTATAACTACCCACACAAAACAGAAGTAATGCTCTTGGAAATAATATATAAATGCTGTTAGCCTTATGGTAACTTGTTCATTTTTACGTCTGACTTTATGTAAGAATTACGAAACACATTTTTGTACATAAATAGCGAAAAGTGTTTCACGATGGCCCTATAGTTATCTTAGAGATTTTTTTCTGATCGTAAGTGCATTTGATAATTACTACAACGACGTATACTAAATTTCGGATTACACTTCCACGTTTCGAGACTTACGAATCACAGATAAGATTCCTATATCCAAGACCTATACCAGCAGTTGGTAAAAACGAGGTAATTTTTACTTAAAAACAAATACAAGTTACATTTATAGCTTATATTCCACCGTTTTACGTACAAATTAATTGATTATGTTTACGATATAATTGTTTGAAGGTAATATATGAATACTGATTTTACAGTGAAAACGTAATTGCTATTGTATGAGGAAGAAATGACAATTTAGGAGAATTAAGAAATATTTTTATGTGCTAAATATGAAAGGGTCTTCCATCAATTATTTTAAATTAATATTGAATCATATGAAAATTGATGAATTTAATGCATCGTGTAATACAGCCAACACATCGTTCGTAATATTATGAAATCGAGAGCCAACCGCTATTTCGTTCATAGACGACGGAGAATCGTATTAGATACAGGCATATACTGCGGGAAATATAATGTTACCGGCGTCCATATAATCATACATGCAAAATACAATTTTGTATTACATGAGTGCATTTAATATTGAATTTGCATTAAGAGTCCAAGCGGGTCGATGTTAGCACAATGAAGAAAATTAATTGTAGAGAGAATATCGTATTTTCTCTGAATATACGTATACACTCTATACATATTGCATTGTGGATGGAGTTCTTGTAAATATTTATCTGTGGTTCTCCGAAGAATACATTAAATTCAACTCTTTATACGATTTTTTTTTTACTATATGCTCGAGAAACTTTTGAGAAAGTTTATACACTGTTGAATAAACTGATTAAAATCCGGGAAAGTTTAATAAACAAAGGGCACCTTTTTATTTTCGAGACGTTTTATATATTACGGATATTAGAAATCTATAATAAAAAATTGTCGTTGAAGTTAAAATAGAAAATAGGGCCCGTATAACTTTTATAACAGTTTACTACATTTCTCAATGTTAGATGTGTAACTATTGTTGCAATATATTACAGAGATAAATACTCTGATATTTACGATATTAATATCATCTGAGTAAACTATATTTATAATTATAGTAAACTATAATTATTGAATATCATTTATGTTTGCTGGTTTGATTCTTAATTTTATCAACAGATTCGTTCAGAAAATATTAAAAATTTATTTGATCACTTTGACCCTAGAACCCACGAAAGGAAAGTGTCACGGAAACAATATTTCTCTTCTTTTGAAAAATATTCTAAAATTGTTTGTCACTGATACCTGGAAGATTACTATTTAATTATTGATTTTGAATTAACAAAATTGTTATTGGAAACATGGATAGAGTACACATATATTTGTAGGACATTCCAGAGTCGCTGCAAGGTCAAATAAATGAGATCGTGATGTTCCCCTTGACATCGTACGACTTTCGTCTAAAACGTTTTTTAATATTATTCATAGCTTTTTCGAGATATGATCACTCTATCCATATTTTGAATAACTTCTTTGTGAAACGAAAAGTCGGAAATTTAATAGAAATATTAAAGGCATATACGGCATTTTGTTAAATTTTTAAAATAAGAGTAATAATGTCATTTCCACATTTTCCATTTAATCTGTTTCTAGCCTCCCCTCCCCTCATATTTCATACAACAGCCCAAGACTCTGAAATTCTATGGTCAATAGAGCTTAATCATTTTATAATTAATTAATATGATTACATAAAAATATAATTATAATAATTGATTTTGTGAAATACTATTTTCCGTAGATTTTCTTTGCATTTTTTTTGTGAACTATAATACTGTGAACATTTCATTCGATACTCTAAATATTTATTAATTTCATGAAAAAAATTATGTTATGTATAGTATTAGTTTTATACAGTTTCGTGTACATTATTTATATACACCAACAATTTGTTCGTGTGTAAGCAATTCTCTTCTATATTTTCACTTTTACGTTCTACAAAAAAATTGAGAGAAACATGTATGAATTTATGTATTAGTTAATTATATGAAGTTAACGTAGTATATAACTATTACTAATAGAAGGTAAATTATTCATATATATTTAAAGATTATGAAATAATATATTCTATTACTAATTTGCAAAATATTATTACTTAACTAATTGATGTAATTAATTATTATATAAATTATAGTGTATATCTCTTTCAATTGTCTTGTATGTACGATTATTAAACGGAAAAGGATCAATATAAAAGAAGAATCAACGAAGGGAATAATAGAAACCGCGGAGTACATATAATGTACGATTGATTATAATCAAATATGTTTTGTTCCCCATTGTTCCATTATTTACTTGCCCACTTTTACACGAGACCAGTGCGATATAAAGCACTCGAGTCTGACACGCACCTCTACATGTTACGTGTATTAATAATCGATTATCGAGCGTCAACATTCATTTAAAGTTTATATGTTATAAAAACTTATACCCGATCACTATTAATACTCTACCCGCGATAAAAAAGTTATGTAAATTTTACGTAAACTTATTGGATATATGTAGTATAAAGGGTAAAGCAACAGTGAACGATCCAACTATGACTGATCAATAATAAAATGTTATCTGTACGCAGGTTTAGAGTACATGGGGTTAATAGTTTTATCAAAATGTTGTTATCACTTAATTTAATAAGTTTGAGATTATTGAGAAATCTAATACGTGATGTTTTAGTATATGAAGTGTAGCGACTCTATTTCAATGAGATTGTAGAATTTTGGTTATTTTTATTAAAATGTCAATACAATATTCAATTATATTTATTCAGAATTCAGTGTCTGAAATAGTTAAATTCATTTTTTCCTATATTGAACAGGCAATTTATTTTGGACACAGGCATGTTTCTATAACTCTGACATATAAATTTGGCAGCAGAGATGTTCAGACAGTTATATAATATCTTATCAAATGTTTATACATTATAAAAATAGTCCACAACAATAGGAGACATACATCGAACTGTTCGTATTTGATTTGATAATTGCTAAACATTTTCGTGATCATATCGTACTTTTTTAATAACAGAATATAAATGTTAATAGGTTTGCATTTAGTGTTTTTCAGCGGTTAGGAATTATATACGAAGCTGCAGTTAACAATATTCCAAATTTTACGAAGTCACAAATGAAAGAAAAATCATTTGTACTGTTTTCTTGTATGCTGCGATGTTACGTATACAATAGTCTTCATTATAAACACAATTTCTGTACGAAAGCTTTTGAGCACGTTCTCAGACGATTTGTAAATCGTTCGACATTTTTTACTGATACCATTCAACTGTGTGATAGTACATTTATCGTTTGCGGTAGTATACACAGACATTATAGGTTCTAAGATACGAAAAAATTATGTCTTTGAGAAATAAATTTTCGATGAAAATCTCGAAGTTTTCATTAGAGAATAATTATTTTTCAAATAGAATATTAACCGAGATACTTTGTTTCTTATACAATTTCTAACATCTATCTGGAAATCCAATCTCATTCAAATATTTCAGGGATTGCTTACTTTACTTGCTTGCCAGCATATAATGCAATATATAAAATAGCATTGATGTATTTTTGCTCAGAGAATTAGATATTCTTTCTAATTACATATACCATAGAAACATATACCAAAAAATATATAATAATGCATAACTAGCAATCATATTTTTCTATTTACTAATCTACAACACAATGAAGAATTTTGAACAAATTATTTCTCGTGTGTATGTTAGTATATTTTATACATATGATTCCCAAAAAATTTCTTTTTAGAAGTGGGGCATAATATACATAATTGGTAATGTACAAATGGGTAACAATGTAAACGATTTTTAAAATGTATGGAAATTGGAACATTAATCCACTTACGTTTAGTTTGCTCGTCGGACAAAACGTTTGAACTTGTTCCATAAAAGTTGTACATGTATTTTGATAACTCTATAGGAAAAGCAACTAACTAGAGGCTTTCCTTTCTTGGGCAAAAACACTCCTAACTCGAGCGAACGGTGCGCATAGGAATACACGGGAATATAAGTAATTGTTTACGGTTTCTTTCAAGCACCGGCCCTCTCTGCCTTCCCTCATTTTTCTGATTACCTGTTTGACCAGTTTTTATTTAGGCAATCTCGTTGCATTATTCCCGTCAGGTATGTGGGTGAAGCTAGAAAGAATGTTTACGGTAATTGCGGAGCCTAATCGAACCTATCTTTACGATGTAAAACGTTCGTCGATTGGTGTGCAGCAGGAATAATACGACTGTGTAATTATCCATTCCAAAAAAACGTCAATAGACGCCAAAATGGCGGCTTCTCTCGGGTTAATCGCTTCTATATGATTTCAAGAAAGGCAAATGTTTGTATGATTCTTATGTGGGCTCGAATCAAATGAATGCACTCGTTATGGCGCTGTTTGAGGTTTTGTTAAATTTATTTACCAGCTCTGATATTTTTTAATTCTTTTCTCGTCGAAGACATTAATTTATTTAATTAGTTGTAATTAGAGAACGGACCCATATTTTATGGATGAATTCACATGAATTTCAATGGACGTCAATATCTTTACTTTATTAAAGTTTTTATCATAGTTCAAACAAGGAAAAAGTCACATTAAAATCTTCGAAACATATTTATATAAGTATATATTGAGCATGCATAAAATCTAGAGGCTACTTATGAAACAATATTAAATTAAGTTAATAACAAATATCTGTTTTCCCTCGAAAACGTTACCAAAATCATAATGTACATGCTAGATTTTGTAGTGTGTCATTGTAAAGTTTGTTTAAAAACGCTAATATAATTAATCATTAAAGAGTAGTGCATAAACAATGAAAATCTCGTGGCAAAAAATGTATTTGAAGTCTGTTGGTCACTATTAATTTAAGTGAACAATTACTGTACCGGTTGGCGATGTTCAAATACCTTCTTAATTACAGTTTCCATTGTTGTTTTATTTTACGGTGATGAATTGTTAACGCTTTTAGACAGGCACATTATTTTTGTGTACAATGAAATACTAACAAATCTGAGATTGTAATCTGAGATTGGCACAATGTTTTGGCGAAGAATCTGCGTATGCAAATATTTATTTACTATATTAACTCTATGAGTAGCTGAGTCGTTATTCCAGAAATAGTAGAATGTATAAAGAGTGTCAATACCTACGGAGTTTTTCATTGAAATTCGCTATGAACGGAATTCGTTCGGTTGAATGAACGAAACTATAGATTATATGTAAACATTAGATGTTTACAACAGAAGGTATCTGTTACTATGTGAGAGGCAATGAGCTTTCATAACAGAACGATTGAACATTAGGGTACCCGAGAATGATTGTTGAAAGCGGAAGGCAGCTGCGTTAGATTTTCAATGTTGTTGGAATGTCGCCGGAGCGGCAAATCAGTATTTGGAGATGAATCACACAAATGCAAATTAATATACAAATATTGTTTAACCACTTACGAGTGATCTTAATGAAGTTCGCCATATTTAAAAGTTTTATCTAGAAAATGTTTTAACGCTTAATCACTGTTCTGCGTAAGCTGATCTAAAATATGTATGCAGTTAAATTTTCCTCAATTTATTTCACTTACAGCAAATTATTAACAAGTTGTATGAAATCTATGCATTTATAATAACGCTTGCATGCAATTTGGGCATTTATAATTATGAATTATAGTTGATTTGATTTGCATTTATATTTTCAAAAAACGTTTTTAAAAGACACAAAACACATTATCTGCATTTATGCTTGAATAACTGTATACAAAGTTTAGTAAAAGTAACCGTATTTAATTAAAAATGTAAAGAATAACTGAAGACAAGAGGGGTTTAAGCAGTACTTAATTCTGAATAGTACTGATAGCAAAATCAATATTTTAATTATTTAAATATGATGTAAATTATTGATACTGATAGTGTTAGAATAAACAGTGACGTGATGAAAGTTCAAGTTTAAAATTCATTTACTAGACGTCGAAATAGCGGATTCCCTCTAGTAATTGCTTTCATATGAATTGAGGAAATTGCACACGTTTGAATTACTTCAAGATCAGAGCAGAACAGAATTTAAAATTCAAATATTCCAACTGCTTAGTCAGTTTAGATTGACGAACCGAGTCGAGCAAATTTCATTCTGTGCAGCGAATTTCTGAATGAATTGATAAGAACGAAGAAATTCTGATATTTAGATTCGGAATTCAATCAATGATCAACAAGATATTATACTCCTGCGAATATATGCACGAATAATATTCTGAGAATATTTGAATCATTGATTGAATTTAATTACTAAATCCCGAATATTTTATACAAACATTTGATTATACAAAATCAACCACTATATTTTATTTATTGTTATCAATGTAAAAATAGTAAGCAATTATACAATTATAATCTTTCTTTTATTGTTAAACTTCCATAAATTTTCAATTTCACTTATAAATTTGAAAAAGCAATGCTAAATGAAAGTTTCCTTAAATAAGACTCGTCTATTTTTACACGTTAAATTTCAGAAATATTTTTTTATCATTTGCTGTTTGTAATTAATATAATATTTTTTTATAATTTCTTGTATGAATTTCATGAGTCGTGTAACAGTAGTATGTTACTTTTATTCAAGTAACTCGTTTCAATAGTTTTATTTATTCATTTTTCTCAGTGTACAGAAACAACTATATTTGTAAATATTGCATATTTACATTAAGCCTATAAGATACTTAGTACAACATAATATCCCATTTTATATCTGTAGCATTTTAATGAGATTTATTTGACTAAAAACATGTTCGAAGAACCGGACGCTTTATTCGTTGTGTAAAATTTCGCATTGTAGCGTATTTATAATGAAATATTCCATAGCACTTTATATTGCATATGGATATCCCGCAGGATAGTCATCTAAAAGTAAGAGATTAGCTTCAGATTACGTATAATGTAGTATTATTACGTAACTGTTTTGCGAAATACTTCCTGGTAATAGTTTGTCCACGTGTAACTTCTGCAATTTGAAAGATATGAATATTTTTTATTTCAATTAATTAGATAGGAAAACTTTTTTTTAAAATTAGAGTAATACTATTATATTGTTTACAAAAATAAATAAATAGTATACATATATTTGCTCATAACTTCTGGAGAATATTCCTCAATCACGAAAGAAACTAAAATACACTTTAATTAGTTTACATAACGTTAGTATTATTCTAACTGAACGAAAAAACAACAATTTTATGAGATAATACTTAAACATAATTATAAACTGTCCATGTATCGATGATTGTAAGTAGTTGTAGATATTGATTATTTGTTTAAAATTATTTCAATGGTGAAATAGTTTATGAAATGACTGGCCAACTACTTCAAATTTCATATAATACAGTCTATACGTTAAGTATGGGATTAGTTTAATCTTTTGAATAATTTCATCTACTATATCGAGGTGTAATTAATTAATTTAGCTAATGCTATAATCATTTGGAAATATATTAATAATTGTATTAAAGCAAACAGTAAATTCAATTAATATTTCTATATAGGAATGTTGTGGTAGAGCTGTTGAAGTGTATACACAAAGTACATTTATCGAATTTTAAGGAAACGATGAAAAATTTAAGCCTCGCGCTTCAATTTATTATTCCTTTGAGAGATATCTCTAAATTTACATGAATATTTGATTTTCAACATGAAAGAAAACGAATAGTCCTATTCTTGTATAATGTTTCGATAATTATTACCTTCGTATTTTACAAATTAAATTGGATCGGAGATACCATCCAATTAAGGAGAAGTAGTTGTGTATAACTCGATTGGAATATACGAACACTACGGATATTAAATTAATTTGCATACTTTCCCAATAAAAAATACAATTGGAACATATAAATTAAATATGAAATTACTGTGAGCTAATTGTTCAATAAATTGATTAAAAAATACGTGTTCTTAGATCCAATAGACTCGAACAGTGCGTAACGGGTAATTAAATGTTTCAGATGTTTGTCGTCAAGGATTTAATAGAACGCATACAAACTTTTCATTTGAACAATAATTGAACATAAGAGCAGTCTTAAATATAGGAATAATAAAATCGAAAGTGGTGTTGCGCAATACTGACAGGCATGTTGAATGTTATATACGTGTATATATATATATATATACATATATGTAGCACGCAATTACCATTTATTCGTTGTCAAGAAATAGGAGGAGAACGTTGCATAGGCATCTATACGAATCCATTCGAGTACACTTGCATGAAAGAAAATATTAAATATTTCGTATTACATACCTCTTTGTACAGGTGCATTCGATAAACTGGAATATAACGCTGTTGCATTCACAGTGCAAAATATGTAAATGTATTCGTTTGGCAGTAGTCCATAGTTGGTAAAACGCATAGTTTTTCTTGCCGTGTAATACAATTCTACAATATCAATGCGTTTTGAAATCATGATGAATCCAATCGAACATACTTTGATATTCTAAATATAGAAAATCTTACTTGACTAGCACCTACAATTGTTTGAACCTAACAAATGTAGCGATATAAACAAAATTTGTATATCAATTCCTTTCAGCACGTCAACGTGTTAATTAATTTGACAATCAGTTGTTTGACTGTTTAGTGCTTTCGTAGCTGACACTGTGAGTGAACCGAGAATAGATATTCACACAAGTTTGAATGTTTATATACGTACATAAAACTGGGAATTATACGTACAAATTCTGCTTCCTATTATATTATATTCTCTTGACCTGAAAATAAAGTTACAATGTTATCAAACTTCATGAAAATGTTTACCTGCAGTTTGCTAGTAGAGTTTGAGACATTTCCTCCAAAAATTGTAAATAATATAAAGTTCACGATGTTTTAACATTCCCTTTCGTGGTTTAGAAAATTTTACAAGCATAGATCCTTTTAAATGCAGTAGAAAATATATTTTCTTTTTCCGTTTCGTTTACTTGAGTTCACGCTGTATTCATTGAATGTTTTAAATCATCAGGATATACTACCATAACAAAGTAATCAAAATATTTTCGATTACTATGGAATATTCAAGGATGTAACATTTGAAAGGGAAATGGTAAATATTTCTACTTATTAATACTTCTTTCTCTGGAATAATGTCGTCTACAAATTTACAAATTCGTTATTTTCTTAATACCATTAAGTAAGCTGCACTTTTAAGTAAAGTACTCTTTAAAAGCTGTATTAAATACTGGCAAACTATGTATTTTCGAGTTTTCGAACATTTTTATATGCTATAAATGCATAAAGTCTCCCACTCTACACGCTACTTACACTCACCGTCTAAAAATACGAGACCAGGTCTCTCTTAACGAAGAAAGAAACTATTCTGCAGAGATTTAACGAAACATGGACATTGTATATAGATATTGACTCCACAAAATGCATTATATCGTGTAATATAATATTACTCTTGTCGTTTAACCATGAATCCCAAATTTATTTTTAATATAGATTGGTTTACCTTGTAAAACCACAGATATTAGGCGGACAAAGTAAGCTGAGAATTGTAGCTGCTCTTGATCTCTTCGTTCAAGACAATTTCGTGCATGTACTGAAATGAAATATTTCAGAATCGTAGTATTCATCAATTTTTTGGAAAATACTGGTTGATCCCGTGAATTGTGCAAGCAACTGTTTTTTTCAGATTTATAAGAATAATAACGAGCCTCTAAATTGAAGATTGTATCATCAAACCGTTTAGTTTAGTCCTCACGATGACGGAGTTTCGGAATCGCGTGTTTCGCGGGAGATCGGTTCGTTTCGGTGGGAATCGGCTCGCTTCGCTCGAGCGAACATCGCGGTACCAACACGAGCCGGAGAATTTGAAGCCAGGGCTCTCGTTGCCTGCTGTGCCTTTTCTCTTTCGTCGTATGTTTCTTTTTCTCTCTCTCTTTCTCCTTCCTTTCGTCATCGGCGCCTCTCTTTTTCTTGCCATTCTACCATTTCCCTTGTTCACCGTAGTGCCCCTTCTTGCATTCGTTCGTTCGTTCGTTCGTTACGTTGCCTAGCCCTGGGAATGCGCGGTCGCTGTACCTCTCTCTTTCTCCCGCTTACTTGCCTGCTCCCTCCCGTCGTTTCTCTCTCTCTCTCTCTCTCTCTCTCTCTCCCCCCTCTCACGTTCCATCTCTGTTTCACTCGCTCATGCGTCTTATTGACCCGGACCCGGTTCCTCTTCTCCTCTCTCTCTCTCTCGATTCGCCGGGTTGCCTCCGACTCACCCGCCTCTTGATTGGGGGTTGAGTGGGAAGAAAGGAAGCCCGATGTATAAATCCTATGATATACATTTTCATTTTCTCTTGTCTATGCGTCATTCGAAAAAATTCGAACTTCAAATTACACCATGATTTTGCGACGCTTCGCCAGCGTCGTCGGACATTTTGAACATGTAACGTGAAGGGATTCGTCTCGTGATTTCACATGAATGAATTCGATCCGTTTTAACGTCGATTGAAAGTTTCAACAATTACTTTATTCGGCAACACTCGCATCGAATAACGCTATAGTTTATTTCACGTCACTGTTAACGTGCATTTCGCCGTGTGGAACAGTAACGTAACGTTGATTCGGACATCGATAGGTTGTACAAAAGTGGTTCTAATTGACGAGGCAATTATTATCGTAGCATTGAATTGTTAACTACATTCGCGACAGGATATTTTTTCTGAAATTGCTGGACAAATGAGTTTTGTTTGTAAGGCATAATTTAATTTAATAATAGATTAGTTAGTTGTTTGTTCGATCACGTCAGAGATGATTAAGTCATCTATCCAATAGTGGCATATAAATATTGAGGGGGATGTTTAATTAACCATGAAATATATTCATGGCACATGAATTATCGAGACTCTGGAATCGAATCTATTTTTAAACGAAGGTATACAAGAAATTTAAATTGAACGATTACGTTATTAAATAGTGGGGGTTTACTATAAGGTAGCATTCTACACGCGTCTAGGTGTACTTTCTATACATCTGGATGGAATGTGTGAAGACTGGAAGCATAGTATCGTTCCGTTGAAAGAAATATTATTAAGAATTCCTCTGCCACGTGATCCTTGAGAAATTTAAAAGTTCTTCTGTATCGACTGACAAGTAACATAGAGAAGCAAGCGTTCTTCCGTCGGTAAAGCCGACTTGACACGCAGGAAAAAGGGTGCGCGAAAAGCAGGAAGTGCCAATGTGGAGCAAATTCCAGTAGCCGTAGCAGTGTAACGAAACTAAGAAGGGTAAAAAAAGGCGCGAGAAGAAAGCGCACGGCGACAAGTCAGAGTTGGTGTATCTTCCTCTCCCTTTCGCTCTCTTCCTCTGCCTAAAAGTTGACCTCGAGTTTCAAGGGTAGAGAAGGGTTTGCAGTCGTTTACCCCTCTACCTTACCAGGGACTACGAGCCATGGCTCTCGAATTCTCTACGAACGGAAGAGAGAAAGCGACGTTGCCTCGATGTCAGTAGTGGTAGTCTCCCGCCATCCCCACCACCACTGTAATGTAGTTCGATTGGTTGGCGTGCTCGGGTTTTCCTTTGTGAGCGGGCGGGTGAAAGCGTGGCTTGGCAACGCTGTACGAGTTCGCCGGCGTCCGCTGGAAGGAAGGCTAAGCTTGGGCGAGAGGGAGAAGGACGGCGAAACGCAGAGAAAGAGACGAACAGACAAGTAGCGAGCGAGACTTCAGGTCGAATGGAAGGGGATCGAGTTGGAGAAAGAGAAAGAGAGAATATACAAGCGTCCAGCCAGCCCGTCCTCGCCAGGTTCGCCCTCTGTGTGTGCGGCATCGCGTGTAGAGTCGGTGACGAGAGAAGCAATCCGCGCGTAAGCTTCTCCATGTGAAAAAGCTATTACGCGTTTCCCTACCACTGTGCAGCAGTCGGCGTCGGTGTGCATATATACACGTAAAAGAAGCATTGCGTCTCTACGCGCGCGTGGTGTCGCATAGAGTGCGTAATTAGCGGCGTGTGTACAAGCAAGTAAAAGGGACGTCACGTTTACGAAGAAGAAACCTCCGACATACATATATATATATCTATATATTTCGTAGAATCTTTACGAAGGGTACGGGAGAGAACAGTGTGCGCGCATAAATGAATGACTATTTCGTATGCCTAATACTTTGATTAGAATATCATCGAGAAGAAACGCTGTGTTTCTCGAATGAAAGGCTCCCATGAGTACTTAGGGGAGGGCAGAAAAGAGAAAGAGAGATAGAGAGGGAGGGAAACAGAGAGACGGAGAGAGAGAGAAAGAGCGAGGGCAACCGAACGCGCGTTAGAGAAAGAGAGACGGACAGACAGACCGTGTGCGAGAAGGGAGAACGAAGAGAGGAGAGACACCAGGCAAGAGAAAGAGGGAGAAAAAGAGAGACGGAGAGACGCTCTGTATCTGTCGATGGTGGGGAGACAGAGGGAAAAAGAAAGAGCTAGAAGGGGAGAGAGAGCGCCCTCCCCTACCCACCCGCCCGCCCTCCTCCTCTACCCGCCGTACCTACTCACGGAGCTAACGAACGGTTGAGCGTAGCGTCGAGGAGACCGCATCCCAAGTATAACGTACGTATTCACGAGGACCTTCTCCTATACATCGTGGAAAAAGCGTGTATGAAGTCGCCTGTGCTACCAGGAGTACTAGTAGTGATCGTGTAGTGCGCCGGCTGGACAAGAGAAACGTGGTGTGACGACAGTGAGAGAGAGTGAGAGAGAGAGAAAGAGAGAAAGAAAGAGACCACGGTAGCGCGTGCGGTGCGTGTCGCGATACACACGACGGCCACGAACAAGACTCGGTGCGAATGTGAGGGTACGTGCCCGTATATATGCATGTGGGGTGTCCGCGTATACACCTTGTGAGAGAGAGCGAGTGAGCGAGAGTGCGTGCGTGCGTACGCGCGCGCGCAGCGTGTGCGTGCCTGTATGTCCTGTACGAGGGAGACAGAAGAGCGTATGCGTGTTGGTGGTGTGAGTGCGTGAGTCGTGTAATTTTCTTCGTGCGTCCTTCTTCTTTTCGTTGTCGGTGGGACGGTTCGGCAAACGAGGCCGAAGTGACAGACAGATCGTCCGCGTGTACGATATGTCGGAACACCACCGCGTAGCCGGTGGCTGGGGCACAGCAAGCCCAGGAAGCCGCGAGGATGCCTCCGGTGGTACCGCCTGGTGGTCTTCAGGTTTAAATACTGTATCAGCCGAACAACAACAACAGCAACAGCAGCAGCAGCAACAACAACAAAATTTACACCAACACCTGATGAACCAACAGCAGCAGCTCTCGCAGCAACAGCAAGCCCAACAGCAGCAACATCATCAGGATATCGTTAGAAGTACAGCTGCCGCTACCCAGCAGCTTTTCTCCTACAAGATGGCCTCCAGCTTTCAGAACCCAGCCACCACGGGCACGCAGTCGAATCCCGTCTCGACGTCTACGCCGGTTGGCTCCTGCATGAGGGGAGGCTATGATTATAGATTAGGAACGGGGCCCGGATCAGGCGGAGGTGTACCAGGTACACCTTCCGCACCACCGCCTGGCGTACAGTGGTGGTACCCAGGTGGAGTTATGGACGCCGGACAGAACAACCTGCATCAGCAATTGCAGGGCCAACAACAGCAGCACCTCTCGCCCATTACCACACAAACGTCCACGCCCCCCGTTATGTCCTCGGTATGTTGCGACCACGATCGACCCCCTTTTTTTTATATGCTTCTTCATTTCTCGTTCTTGCCTGCTTTTCAGTTTTATTTTCTCGTTATTTTTGTTCATTTCGCTCTGTCTTTTCTTACCTTGTCCGTACACTATATTATTTTTTTCGGTTACGGAAGAACCGAGCAGGATTACGCCTTTACGCATTTGGAATGAAGAACCGGGATCGGTACTGTCGCGTCTTGCATATCGACATATTTCGTGATCTTGTTCAAGCAATGGACCCTAAGGCTCCTAAACTAGTACCACATCGTGGTTCTTACTTATTAATGATTTATTCTTTCTTTGCCTAGATTAATGCAGATATTCACTACTTTTTAGCATCTACTCGAAATTGAACATATATATATGCTTTAATTTTCTACGTTTTAAGAAAAAATGTTTAGCGATGTGCTTGGTTACATGCAGACGCTACACTTTCGGTTCGAAAATCACCAACCGAGATTGATGAAAGTATTTTTTTTATAACAAAAATAAGGAAATAACTTTACAATCATAATTACACATTTAGATTTGCAGATGTTGGTAAGATTATATTACGGTTTGAAAAAAGACCTCTTATTATACACATTTGGAACCGTTTCTGTGATACATTTTCGTGAAATATTTACCTAGGGTTAGAGGAAACCATTTATATCGCAACATTCTAAAGGAATCGACCTTTCCGGGTATCCTGATGCTATTCGAACATAAATATCGAATAATAGCTGAATGGAATTTCATGGAGCATTCCTTTCGAAATTGATATTTTTCATAGTCGGTTATTGTTCTAGCAAATATAATTTTGTTGTTGTTGAAATGTTTACAGTAGTCGGCGTTGATCGGTTCCCCAGCGTTCAGAAAATCTTAATAACCGATTCTATCGTGGCTGCTTTCGCACGACCGTCTGCGTTTCATCCTGACTCGCGTCCCTTGCCCCACCGACCGTTGTCCGCTATTGATTCCGGGTTTCGTGCGGCCTTCTTCGTATGTACGTTCGTACAGCGGCTCTTGCCGCGCTGGGCCCGGTTCCCTTCCTTTTTTTCGATCACGCCGTTCCACGTCTCTTGTTCGGTTATTATTAAAAATTGACAAAAATTGCCAACTTTTCCATCTTGGCGTAAATTCCTTACGAAAATCGAACGTCGCTTCCACGAAAATCGAACGTCGCTTCCACGAAAATCCAAACCATTCGAAAGCCGGCTACGCTGTCCTTTCTTTTGTGCTCGATTCTACCTGGAACCTGAAATTTTGTGAAAATAACGGTTCTAGCCATTCAGCACCGTTTGGGAAAATGCGACTCGAAGCTTAACAGTAACCCCCGTCGTATGCATTAACAAACATTCTATAAAACGTTTTCACAACGGTACAATTTTCATTTATATTTTGAACAAATATACAGCGAGTAATAAAAATATTTTGCACCATATTGCAGTGTACTATACAAACAGCTAAAATTAAAAACTGATTGTTTATAACGTAAAGTTATTTAAATAAGAAAATAACGAAGGTTAAAAAATATTTGGAAAAAATTTAGTTAACACAGTTTTGTAAAGGTTTAGCCGCATTTGTCAGTTGTTCTAGCAATATTTAAACAATCTTACACAAGATAACAAACAGTTCTTCGTTTTCTATCTGTAGATTATTCTGCAATATGGTGTAATGTATTATTACTGCTGGGTTTTTATATTAATTCAAAGTATCGACTTCAGAAATAATGATTGATGGTGTCTAAATATTTACATCATTGTTGAAATATTGATATCATTATCTACTTAAAAATGATTTCTTTTAATAACGTGAAATATTCAGTTAATATTTTTTCTACTCGTTTTTACTCTCTCACGGTTAGATATGTATTCTGATATTAATTTCTTGAATCCAGCCATGACTTATTTGATCTATCAATTTACTTGTTTTACTTGTGCATAGTGAACAATGGAAATTTTGATAGTCTTTTAGAATTACTTTTGTTTCTGAAAAGGAAAGAAATTTCATTAACTTGCACGGTGATTATAAATGCGCGGATATATTCATTTTACGACCAGTAATTCAGTCCTTCGTAATTAGATACAAAAGTTTCGATCAATAGTCTCCCTATTTGCTATGAAAGGGGCATGTTTTACCTCCGGTGAAGAAGAAAGAATTTTATTTGCCAGGGTTTCTGGCTGCCTGAAAATTCAATTTAAGGCATTTCTGTTCGTGTCGTTCTCTTCCATGACTGTAAATGAAAATTGTCTACAATCAACGATCGTTTATTTTATTCAGAGATACACAAACTGGAAATTTGTTGTTCAGCGATTCCTTTTATTCTGTTCCCAACGAAATTAAGGAACAGGAGTATTTGAAAAAGATATAAACTAGTTGCTATTCGAATGTTTAAGAAATTAGAATCTGTTTTGTGTTCAATAGTGACTGGATATTTTTAGACATATTATACATTCCATGTTTTTCTGATTTTTTTGCACCTCGACTACTAGAGTTACGATATTATGCATACAATTCGAATTATCTAATGATTTACGATTTTATCTCGTGGAAAAAAATATGAATTATTTAACACCAAGATAAAATTAGTTGCAACAGTAGAAAGAAACCGAGACATACCAGATCTGGGCAATATTCGCAAAGTAGTAGTTTATTTCACAATGTCAATTTTCGTATTTAATGAAAATCCACAGAACTTTGATTAATTATATTTCGGCCATTCTGCGAAAACGGTTCGCTTTTGAATTATTCTGTAATTTTACATACACATTTTATATTTTAATCTACTAAATCGATAGTTACATTTTCGTTATAACTGTATCTAGCCGGTAGTTTTACAAAGTATAAAATTCAATACTTTACAAAAAAATGAAAATGTTCTATATCTTAAAATATATAATACAACATGCGGTATAGTTAATTATTAATTGATTATTAACGAAAAGAACCGAAAGTTTGAAACATTACGCGTTTATTTAAAATTTTTTTATATTTTGTTTATTTCAAGTACCGTTACTTTACATTTATTTGAAATATTTTCTATTTTCCATTTATTTTATATATTCCAATGTTTTATGTTTACTTCATGTATTTTAATATGTTACATCAGATAATTTATGTACAGGTCTGGTACACATCTCTGTTTCGGCAATGGCTATCTGGATGTAATCGGAAAATATCGGTACAGTAGTTGTATTTTGTATTTCGGTACAAGTCCTTGGTCACAACATTTTTTGCATTTACACGAACCAGAATATGAATGGTATACAAATAGGAAGCCAGTGTAAACAGTCGTATTTTCGAGACGCAATTTGGCAAATTTGAAATTGGAAGAGGATGTTAGAATTACTGATTAACTGTTATATTATCGGGTTTTATGGAAACAAGGGTCAGATATACAGGCATATAAACAGAAATTGTCTTTTAAAATATTTTAAACATTTGTCTTGCATGTGATAATTAAGTTCGAAAAAAGGGATTGATAATCATTGATACGGAATATTCGATTAGAATTAAACTTCATGGACATATATATTACGTTAGGAAGTTCACAGAAATTCATAAAATATTTGAATGTGTTTAGCAATATGTATTTCGATAAATTCTTTTTTTTAGTCTTTTTCTATAAACTCTTCTCTAGTTTTTGTTAAGTTTTTCGTATTTGCTTTCATATTAAAAAGCTTATACCTCGTATATCAAAGAGTATCGAAAATGTATTTGGAGCAATATTAAAAGCGGGACTGAAATGAAAGTTAAGATTGAAGTCCGTATCTATCAGACGAAGAGAAAGTCGGAAAGTGGTCCGAAAATTCAAGATTATGGTGATAGAGGTAAATGGAAGAGGCCAGACTTGTATTTCTCCACGTGTACACGTGTAAAGCGGTGTAAGAATTTTTTGAAAAATTCCGCTGGGATTTTCTCTTCCTTTTTTCTACTCTTAATTTTCTTCTTAAGAAATTTAATCAATTTTTAAATGAGGAGGCAAAATATTTCAAATAAGAGATTTACTTTGTTTGTAGTTTGATCAAATTTCAGTTCAACTTTTCAAACAAAGAGTATTTAAACTTTTTAATACTGTTCTACTTTCTAAAGATTAGAAAGATTGCTGCTAAATTTAAAGGTATTATCTAAATTTGTTTGGGTAATTTAATACGTTTTTCTATCGGACGTTTAAATATTCACTCAAGTAATGAAGATTATAAAGCTTAAGCTTCTCAGAAGTGAAACCAATCGATTTTTCATAAATGTCTGACTTTTGATATTTTTCAGAAATGTATTATTATGCGTTGTACTTTGTTGTATCGAATCTTATAATTTTCAGGAACCAAAGTTTACACGATCCACTGTGTAATACCTATAACATTATCAATTTTTCTGTTTCTTTTTTTCTTTAGTTAAGTTTTCAAGAAATTCATCTGTTCCTCAAAAATCTAGGATACTGGGCAAATTCTTAGCGTTTTCTCAGAAATTTCTATCACAAACGTTTTCTTCTATGACTGGTCATTTCTCGTGAAATTGCATACTTTATTAATTGGTATATTCAATCATGATCGTATGTAGTCATTCAAAATTAATCAAATCAAATGATAAATGAATATCAAATTTAACTAAATGCATGAAATCAATTTCAATTTGAAAATTTAATATTATATTTCAACTTGACGATGAAATCTACATTTTAGTAAATAAATTGCTCAATGTAGGGACTATAAATGTGAATGTTTCTTCTGAAAACACTATCATTCTATACATTCAAACAGTTATGGTAATAAAAGGCACGTATGCATTTATTTAATCCAAAATATGGACGAAGTCGTTATTCTTTATAAACTTTATATTAATTTGTGATTGGACGAACTCATATGTTTCTCCTCATATTGAAAAATTATTAAATGATAACCATATAATGTTAACTGTGAATAAAATGGTTGAAAGAAATTTTTAAGAAATGGGGGAACAGAAAACAATGATCTGTGCTAATGACTGCCTTCAGATAAAACATTGAGAGGTCTGAATTTTCAATTATTTCAGTATTTTGAAAACAGCTTTTACTTTCTTTTCCAGCGTGCAACAAATTAAGCAATATTATAACGTGTTTCTTAATTGTAGGATATTTTAAACATACGCGAATAACGCTTGAAACACAAAAGAAATGTAGCAATCGTTTATAGGAATCAACCATGCGTTGAAACTATTCCTGAATGCGCGTGTTTCCTTTTGTGCTCGTAGACTGACGTTCGAACAGTTCATTTCAATTGATTCCGAGAACGATTACGTTTCATGGACTTGTACAAGATTCAAGTTAAAGAAAAATTATATAAAGAGATCACTTCTTAAATTATAAGATAACGCCGATGTATAAATTTATATCAGTTCTTCATTTATTTCGAGTTGTTGATTTCCTTGATTTTAATTAATTTTGTTGACTTTAGTTAGTTTCTGGAGTGATTCGAAGTGTTTTTCGTTGCTTAGAAAATAATTATGTTAATTGCAATTTTATACTTTCCTTTCACAGACAATATTTCTATCTTCAGAGAATCTTTACTTAAGAATTCATTTTCGTAGACTTTTTTCATGAAACATTAGAATTAGTAAATATTTCATTATTGCAAAAGCAAAAGAGAAATTATATCACTTTTCTTTAAAGTTTTCTTTATATAAATTTACATAGAAGAATAATTACACGCCTTTTTATCATAGCATGAATTTTCTTAATGCAAATATTTAAATTTTAAAATTAATTTAGCGTTGCAATCTTTGAGTTAGCAGTGCAACGTAATTGCTGTTTCAAAATGTATCATTTTAAAGTATGACAATATGTATAAGCAATCGCTTTGTTCTACAGAATATTCATAATTGCAGAAAATTAATAAAATAATTAATGTAAAACTTTTATTTCAAAATCAATAATTAATCATTCTTTTTATTAGCATTCTCAAACACGAAAACAATGAGGAAGAATTCATTAGTCATCGCATAAAACAGAGATGATGCGCAGAACTGAGTTAACTGGCAAATTGCGAATTTGCATTCTTATTATACGAAATTTTTGTTCATCGTGGAATTCCATTTTGGTTTCAATCTTCTGCAATAGAATACAGTAATTCCTATTTCCAAATAGATTTAAAAATAACTGGAACGATAAAATGGAGTTTGTGAAATACTAGCAGATGTTCGTTATTAAATTAGGCTAATAAAAGTAGAACTGAAGTATGAAATGAGAAATTTAGTAGCGCATAGTAAATGCTTATGCAATATTTCTTATTCTTATAAACTACGTTAAAAGTTATCAATTAAAGATTTATTATTTTAGGATTTCTGTAGACTAATTTACAATTAACATTGCAATATATTTGTCTCATTTAGAAATTTATGGAATAGCAAAAATGATGATAATGTTTTGGTATCACCAAATTATTTAGAAAATTATAAGTTTCAAAATTATCTTGTTTCCTCTTTTACTGTAAATTATTGTTTTATTTAATCTCTTATTTACTTCTCATTTTCACAATTTAGCTCGCGTGTGTATGATAGTTCAATGAAATTCTATATCTAAGATCTAGACATCCAATTTCTATCTGACCGTTCGTTAGCTGCTAACATGCGATCTAATTTTATCTGCATCCACCAGATTTAATCGAACTTAATGAATCCGAATCTCGATGATTTTTTAAAGTCTGCGCTGATGAAGCTATATTTAAATTACTGAAATTACCGTTGTTCAAACATCAGCAACGTATTTATAACGTGTTTTTCATATTGGAATTCGTTAAGTATTTATGAAAAGAAATTATTTGTTAGTACGTGAGTAACTCAAATCACTGTTTATGATTAAATAGTTACTGTAGAAAGTTTCAAAACCAAATTAAAATTTTAGTTTCCATTAAACAGAACAAAAGTGATATATTTCAATTCAAAATATCTACGTTAGGCATAATTGTTAAAAGGTTGCAGTACGCGGATTATTTGTAGAGAGAAACAGTATTTAGAAGTTTCGTGCTGTTGTTTAAAAAAATTAGTTTGAATATTAGATCTACTCATTGAAAAATCTGCTCATTTTCATGATTACAAACCTCATATTTATTCAATCAAGAGTGAGGTAATAGATTCTTGTGCTTTATTTCTTTTGCAATGCTCTCTGCTCGTAGACGGTGAGAAGAAAGAGTTTTAGTTCATTAGTGTACTTTTTGCATCTAGGAGATGATATCATATATTTAGCATAATACCTAAATTCCAAATTACTTTCGTTCATACACTGAGCATTATGCTGTATTGATCCTTTCGGTGTTTAGGCGAGTATTTGTGAACAATTTAATACATTACGATTTTTATATTATTTTCAATTTGAACACAATACAAGTACAAGTGATATAACGCACAGGTTCTTAATATAAATATAATAGCAATGTAAAGAATAAACAGTTTCTCACCTTAGTAAATAGTGAAATAGTTAATTGTTTAAGACAGGAGTCATATATAATTCTATATAAAACAAGGATAAAATTCAAATCCTATAATCGACGCTGCCTTTATTTAACACAATCAGTTCTATAAAATGTTTAATAACACTGCCGCGGATTAATATGATTATGTGAAATACTTTTTAATATGTTGAACTTGTTTAAAAATTGCTGGTTTGTTTAGACGAGTACATGTGCTCGAATGTAGTTCAGACGTGCTTTGCATACACATTTAATATAAATCTACATACGCATTATAAAATACCTGCACGCCATGCACTCATGCCGTAATATCTTAATGTTGTACATAACGCTTCGCATGTAAAATCAGGATTTTATTAGTTATAGAATTTGGTTCTGAAGATTCTGTGTTCAAATTGTAATAATTTTGCATATTTCATTTGTATTTGTCGATATTCTTTTGTTTTTCGGACTTGTTATAATTTTTCTTAATAAAGCGTGCTTGAAAAGTACTATATTTCTTAAAAAAAAATAGAAGATATTGTTCATATCCTCATAAAGGATGTAGATAAAAAATTCTGATATAATATATGAAAGTTATATAAAATGATTTACGAGAGTTAGGATTTAAATATAGTGCAACCTTTGTCTGACGCAATTTTTTATAAAGTTCAAGGGAAGTTCTGGAATTTCTTGGCGACTCCAATGTGAGACACCCTTTATACAGTAGATTTATATACTGCAAATATTGTAATACTCATACTGCGCATCTTCTAATCTGTTCAACATCTCCAATTTTTGAATATTGAATATTGAAAGATCTATCAGTTTGAGAATTACGAATTCTTATAATCCTACACTCTGATAATACAATAGTTAAATGCATTTCTATTAAAACAATAATTGTTTAACTGGGGCAACTAGGTTTCAGTTACAGTAGAAGAGTTGCAAAATTGGATTTTTACTGGAGTTATAAAATTAGCTAATTCTTTCTCCTTTATTTTGAAATATTGCCGATTAAATTAATTGCATATTGTACAACACTGATTAATTTTGCATACGCTTTAACTCTTGACATAAAGTGATGCATTTATATATTTTTTTTTGGAAAAGTTTGCAAGAATTGCCTTCATTCTATTAAACTTGCAGGACGGCTAAAGAGACCAATCTTTTGTGGGAAATTATTAAATAAATTTATCCACTCTTGTTCCGACTCTTTCTTCGAGTCTCAACGGGTCTTTATGAATTGATTTTAGGCAATGTATCGAACGAAGCTTTTTAAAATTATAGGATTACTGTACCACAATATTAAAGTAATTAAACAATTTTACTTTGACTCAAAAGGGCTATAAATAATGTTGATGTGGGAGCTTACGCCCAACCCCTCGGTGAGAAAGTTGTTCCACGTTATGCGACGTAGCGCAGGCTGTGGCTCATCGGAAACTCAAAATCCAAAGATATTTAATTCAAGAGTATTCATACTGCTCGTGCACGTCCGCGAACATTTTGCATTGGTGCCAGATGTCAAGGTCTAGTTCAAGCATCACGTGCAGTATGAAGTTTCGTTGATCATATCCACTAAAAAATTACACAATTTTGATTATTTTTAGGTCATACTTTAATCTGCAATCTACGTCTTCGAGTTTGGCACATTTGTTTATATTTCACAAGTAACTTCCCTTAATGTCCTCTATGTGTTCGACACATTAATTTTGCACTACTTGAAAATCTGCTGCTAAACTGCTGTAAGGGTCACTATCCAAAATAGCTTTGAATATTACCCTTATGTAATTATCGTAGGACAACGTTATCGATTTATGCAGAAACATAGATAGTGATATCTTTATCCTACTACATCGATGTTCCCGTTTATTATGGAAAACTGATTTTTAAATACTAAAATCAGCTGTAACCAGCTGGACTCCGCTATGAAACTAAAATAAAGAAAGTAATAAGAAATGTTTGCTCAGGATGACGAGAGGCCTAGGTATACTTTGCGCGATTAGGCAATAAGTCTCGAGTGTCAATGGCTTGGGAGCAGACTTAGATAGCACCCTAGAGGATTGTTAAAAATGAATTTAGTCCACGCACGAGTAAATAATGCAGGCAGAACACGAAAAAGAAAGGAAATTATTTGAATTATGTGCAGGAAACACAATTCATTTAATTTTATTTATAAACATTTCAAAGGAACCTCTTGGTATTTAAAAACTTGCGATTTTTCAACTACGTGTGTAGTTTAGCAAGATTAAATGTTGGTAAAGGTTAACGTGTATTTTCTCTACAATTCTATTTTGCTACAGATTGTTCAACCTTTTATTTCAATCTTTTTATTCAACTTAAAACTAATAAGATTTTATCTGCCAGACTACTTCAAAACACTCCAAGAAAGTTACTACAATGGATTTGATATATTTTATGTACAACACGTTGCATCAAAGCAACAGCTAACTTTGTAACAGTTTATAAAGATGAAGAGAAGAATATTTAAACGCGTAACAAAGTAAAATAATTACAGTGGCTACAACACGAGATGCCTGAACACAATTACTTTAGACCATTCTAATTATTGATGTGTTTATAAATGATACAAGATATTAATTAAGTTGAACAGAGAATATAGCAAAGTAATTTGAACTCGAGAATAAGGTTTCGTGTTGTTCAGAGTCTTTGTCTTCATATCCGACACATGTACGCCGGCTTAAACTTGACATTTTAAACACCGAATTCATCTCTCTGTGGATTCAGGGAACAAATGGCCACAGAAAACATCAGCATCGTTACTGTTTCGCTGTTGAATACCGTTGTTCCATTTCTGATAGACAGTTTTCTATTGTGTCTTCTTACTATTCTTTACCTGAAACGATCTGTTTCTTCGTTTATACGATGACCGTGTCCCAGACATAATATCGAGACCAACTAAACATTAACAGTCTTAAAAACTCAAAAAAGTTGTCCAAACTGATAACTTGCTTATAGATACAGTGGCCGTAATTAATATTTGGACGCTCTAAAAAAGACGATAACTTTTTTAATATTGTACTATACGATTTGAACTTTTTTGGGAAGTTAGAGCAATTAGTTTACTACAGGATGTGAGAAGAAATTTTCCCAAAAAATACGTTTTGTAGATCTGTGTCAATTATATGCACTGTCAAAGTTTCATCGAAATCGGTTGGTGCGGGAAAAAACGACAGGCATTGAAAGATGTAAGAATCCTTAGATTTATTGCAGTTAGAGGCCGAAAATCGTGAAAATCTGCAATTTTTACCATCTTTAAACGTTCGTAGCTCACGTCGACCGATTTTGAAATTTTTAGAATATGTTTAATAACACACAGATCTACAAAACGTATTTTTTAAATTTTCAATATAGGCCCACATAGAAAAGTTGTAAAACGCAACTTTTAGTATTTCCTCTACAATTCCGACCAATTGCAATTTTTTTTTAAATTTGTTTTCACGTCATGTAGTTGACTAATCGCTCCAACTTTTCAAAAAAAATTCAAATCGTATAGTACAATATCAAAAACGTTATTGTCTTTTTTAGAGCGTCCGAATATTAATTCCGGCCACTGTAGCTCACGCGCGGACGTTAAGAAAGATACGATCATGACTGTGAGAAATTGAAACATTGTCACTAGGATGACTAAGTTGATTGATATAATAGTGGGAATTTGGTAAAGTTCGAACATGTTTGTAGGTTGTATATTTTGCACCAATGTGACGGTATTTTCATAGAGAAATACCGACCACATCTTGTCCCTTTGTTCCATTGTTTCACTGAGAACGGACGCGAAGTTGTTTTCAAGATGTCTATTACGCAGAGTTGTTGGTCACGTTAATAATTTCGTCGTTTGTTCGATTGCAGCACCAGCTACAGTTAACGCAGCAACAAAATAATCTTCAGCAGAATAACGCTCAAGGCTTGCAACAGCGAGACAATATGCCGAGGGGAAAGGATTCGAAGCCTAGGGGACGGATGACAGCGTACGCGTTCTTCGTGCAGACATGTCGTCAGGAGCACAAAAAGAAACATCCCGAGGAGAAGATCGTTTTCAGGGAGTTCTCCAAAAAGTGTGCAATGAGGTGGAAGGTAAGCAATCACACGTTATCATGCTATTTATACACATGTTCACTGTCAATGTATAATTGAACTCCGGCAAATGCAATTTTCCTGTAACCAGTCCATTCAGCGTACTTTAGAAAATGACATCTAGGCTTCTAGCCTTGTTCGTTGAAATGTCACTAATTTGCAGTTTATCTTATCTGCTAGCTGCAGTATTTATGCAATATTTACATTTCTGAAAGAGAGAGAAAGCGAGATTCTCCACAACATAAAAGATTATGACAGCGAAATCATTTTAGCTCGTCGTTTACTATTTAAATTAACTTAATCTTAAATTCATACTTCTAGTATTTTTTCATAAATACAATTGTTACACGCGAGAAATTATAATTATATACAGACTGCGGATTTCATGCATTTGTGGCATAAATACACTGCCGTACAAAATGATAACACATTTGATGTATTTGTATATTTCATATAACAATAGGATATACATATATCCTATTTACTCACCCTATATATTAGACATGTTCTTCAAAGTATCTATATAGAATTGCAAGTTTGTATCTTGTACATGAAAAAAATTAGAGGAAGAAGTGTAAACATGGGCTGACTTCGCTCGGTCAAATTGATAGCACATATTTTCCGTTATTATGTACTCTGGCAGTAATCTATCAGCAGTGACTAGAAGCAGACGTGCAAATCTTTCATTTATCTACAACATTTGTGCCATTGAAGTTAAAATGGGTCGGGGGAAACAATTAGACAAAAGTGAAACCGACCAAATTTTGTTATTACGGTCACAAAATCAAACTATCGCGGAAATTGCGAAGTTATTAAATAGAAGCCGTCGCGTTGTGCATAACTTCTTAAAAAATCCAAAAATCTACGGAAAAAAGAAAAGTACTGGCAGACCTCGTGCTACAACAGAACGCGACAGACGGGCCATATTACGCGTAGCTTCCAATTGTAAGGGAACTGCTAGAAAAATCGCTGAAGAAGCAGGTGTTTCAGCTAACGTAAGAACTGTGCGACGTATTCTCGAAAGCAGTAAACAAATTAAACGAAAAAAACTGAAAAGACAACCTCCTTTAAGTGAGCAACATAAGGAAGCTCGTTCAAAGTTCGTAAGTAAAAGAAAAAAGAAAAAGAATAAACACCGATCTCCATCTTAATTCCGATGTTACCAAATGCAGTTACGTGGATTGTATTAGATTGTTGCATATGAAATGTCCGATTTTTAGCAATGACATTAAACAAACGCAATTTTGTACCCGATGTATTCTATCTACAAGTTTCTTGATTGTATTACGGCAAAAATAAGATATTATGGTCATTCACGTTTTTCATTTACAAGATTGTTATCTTGATTTTGTAGTTCCTTTTTACCATCAACGACTAAGTTAATTAATCATCACATTTTGACCACCAATCACATAAAAGTTATTTTTCCAGACATATAAAAGGAATACACGACAATCGCGTTGGTTGACGCTGAAATAAACCTTATTTAAAAGTAAAATTATACATCTAAATTAAAATTGAACATAGGATATTAACACTAAACGTACCGGGCTATAAAAGCAACAAGCACGTGGTTGCCTTATAAAAATGACAAGAATTAATTTATTTAGACTTTGCGCGGTTCTTATAATATGTGCTCTAATAGAGATATTTATTAAATCATTTCTTATGGAAGCATATTTACAATTTCATTAATTGCGAAATAAAAAAATCCAGAACCGGTCGTGGTACGTTGAGGGTTAGCTTTGTACCTTAAAGTTTTATATAATAAACCTATAGATTGTAACAGCATTTCTTGATCGAAACGTTTTATAAGAATCGCATTCTATAAAATCGGACATTTCATATGCAACAACCTAATATAATTGGCAAACCTGACAAATTTAAGATTATAAAAATAATGTCTTAAACTCATTAGCATTATTAAATGAAGAATTGCTTTTATTAGGTTTTACTACTCTGTAACAGATATGGGGAATTTGAATTTTGCCTGAAGATCCGCAGTCTAATTATAACATGCAAGAAAAACGGCTGTTAAATATTCAATTCTTTTTGATTTTTTAACCTTTTACCTGGACGAATTTTCACAATTATGAACACTTACAAAGTGAAAAACAGATAAAATTGAGATAACAAAAATTTTACTAGGATTTTATTAGGTCACAATTAAGTAAGTGAATTATTTGTTGAATAAGAAGAAAATTTTAAATTTGAAGAACTAATCGTCTCCCGTTCAATAGAATTTGAAAATTTACAAATTGTTCGTGTTGTTAGCCTGTAAGAATTATTTCTCCAACCTTGAATTTCTTTTTTAATAACGACTCAAGTTCTGATAAATATTCTACATTTACAACAAGTAGGAATATTCTTACAAGTTGCAAGGATAATATTGTTTTCGATGAGTATTTCACAAACGTTAGATCGCCTTGAAAATTAATTTCATCGAGCAAACGGTTCGATTAGTTCAAAACAAGATTTTTTATTATTTTCCTGTGTGATTTTCTATTTATTTTAGTCACATAAGAATTTAAGAAAAATACGTAAGAATTTAAGAAAACTATGAACGTCAGGTATATATATGTATTTGTTATTAACACATTCATTGTGCGTCAGCCACCGGAGATTGACGTAGAACTTTCCTCTCACACCACGTTAGGTACCAACGATATATCACATGTAATTATTCATTGTTGCTAGATGTTAACTACTTTTAATAATAGCAAAAATGCAACGTGTAAAGTACATTACTAGAGAAAATATTATGTAGTAAAGTTTTAAAAATGATTTGAGTATATTAGCAGCATGACTTCTCTTGAAATATACAGCAGTATGGTCTTTATTTTTCAACTTTCGATTTTTTCTAGTCTTACCACCCTAAATAGTGGGATTTTCAGATTTTCCAGATTCAAGATTTCATGTAATTTTCACCCATAACTGTATTTCGTTATTTTCAAAATATGTTACTTTCGTGTAATAAGATAAAACTATGTTACTGTGGTACTTTCAAAAAACATGCAAAAATGTAAAGGGGAACACAACGATTTTGATAAAATTTCTGTAAGAAGTTTTCGGAAAGATATTTGATACGTATTGTTTTTGGCCATCGTCCATCTTGAAAGAG
This sequence comes from Lasioglossum marginatum, assembly GCA_028455795.1. NCBI lineage: Eukaryota > Metazoa > Arthropoda > Insecta > Hymenoptera > Halictidae > Lasioglossum > Lasioglossum marginatum. The sequence goes on from CM052246.1 coordinate 3,243,302, forward strand.
CGAAAACAGTCCTCAAAGTTGGGCGAAATCCGTGAAAATCAACAAGTTTAAGAACTGTTTTCACCCTTTCAACATGGATGATGGCCGAAAAAATACATATCAAATACTTTTCCGAAAACTGCCTCTCACAGAAATTTCATCAAAATTGGTATGTCCAGATTTGATATATTTCTCTTTACCAGAATGTGCATCACACACTGTATTTAGTGGTACATCAAATTGAAAGATTTTGCATGTTTTTTGTAAGTAACACATAAATCTCATAATTTTTCATCTAAACATTGTCTTTTCTTCATTAATGTAACGATATTTTCAAAATAACAGAATCCAGATATGGGTGAAAATGACATGAAATCTTTAAAATTTTGAAAATTCTGCACACATCACTTTCTCACCACGTTTTATAATTTAGGAAGGTAAGACAAAAAATGTTTGTGTGCAGTGGGCGCTGCGTGAGTGGAAAGTTAATCGAAATATACTTGAATCAGTTACTTAACTGTAAGTAAACTAACTACTTAAGTTACATACTTAAATCAAGTTTCTTAAACACACTTATGGAGAACATAGTTAAATCATCTTCTTTAGGAATCGTGCCGTTACAGAAAGCGAAAAGAGAAAGATTGAAATAATTATTTTATTGTAAGTTTTAGACTGAAGGTCTTGAATGGCCCAGTCTATGTAACTTGATGGGTACGTAGAGGATCTATGAAATAATGAACTTTTTACTGTTTTCTTTTATAATTTGTGAAGATACAGCAATATTTTCTTGAAAATTTTTCAGTATACTTCTTTATTCAGGTACATGTTACCACAAAAATCTGAATAAATTCAATCTTGTTACTATTATAAAGAAATATGAATGAGTCTCATCTAGGGCTCTAGTAGTTCTAGTGTCAATGGACTTAGCGTGGTTGATAGCATGCAGGTTAGTGCTCTAGTTGCTCTAAACTGTTCTTATAAAGTTTCTATTGATAATAGTGTTTCTCTACCTCGACCCTCAGGTTACTCACCCTTCATACTAACAGGCTTTTTGTAGGTAGGTTCTCTTTTTCCCGTTGCAATTTTAATTAACCGAAAATTGTGAGGATGTTTGTATTACTGTGTGAGCATCAATCTTCCTGAGCTCCAAGTCCAAAAAATTCTCAAACTGAAAAAAAGAAGGTATTTTGTGATCTTTTTTCATAAAAAGGTCTGTAAAGGTCCACTTTACAGTCCTGAAATGTCAGATTAGAATAAGTACTGTAAATTCCTCGCTAGTTGTCCTAGAATCGTCTTTAAAACTATATTATACATACCTGTAGCAGCTTTTGTTGAAATTGGGATTATCACAATATAATAAAAACTTTTATTTTCGTTTACTAACTGAAGATTTTAATAAAAGAAATTCAACAATTGAACTTCGCTTTAATTACATGTTCACATTTCTTGTTGGATGGGTTTTTGTAGGCTGGTAGCTTCATCAAATCCTTTTCTCGAAGATGATTCTTATTTGAGCAATGTATTCTTATCCGTATTCTTATAATATTAAAGATTCATAGAAATGTACATGAAAGTTTAATTCTGAAGTGTTTATTCGATTCTTTGAAGCAACAGTTAGACTAAAAATATGATTCCGGAGTAGAAGACACTTGTAACCCTTTGCATTTGAAAGGTGGCTCAAATATTATCTAAATTTATTTGTATTTAACACTAGGACTACAATCGAAACGACTGGTCTTAATTTTGTCTTCCTTACTGAAATTGTAAAAATCTTTTCATCAGAGAGTTTCGAATGAACTTTTTTTATTAAACCTCGCATTAGAAGCACATATTAGAATAAAAATTATGAAGTCTGAATAGATGCAGTCTTATTATAAAGCAATATACATCAGTTGCGTTTATCACTTCCTAGTTCTAGTGTTAATAAATTTCTAAAAATGTGGTGCGAGTATGCATAAATCGAGGGGAATACAGTTTATCCCCTCTCTGATGACCAGATTAATACGTGACCAGTCTACGGTCTTAGTGGGGGATGCTGGAGTATGCTCATGGCGCTGGAATGGGATAGTGGAAGGGGAAAAGGAGGAGAGGAAAAATCGGTCAGTTTTGGTCGATCTGGCGACACAGCCACTGTGGCAAAACGACCGAAGAAATTGTGTTGATGTTTACATATATTTGAGGGCCCGGTCTTCTTGTGCATTGTGACTATTTCAGTCTTGCTAAGTTCGTTGAGGTATTAACGTCAAACGTGTTCTTTCTGTAGTGACACAGGAATAAACATTCCAAAAAAATGTTAACGGTGACAGTTTTTTGAAGTATTTGTTGTACAAGTGCATTATTTTCCGTGTACATTCATAAAATCTTACTTACGTAATTGCGTTTAAACATTTCAAAGCAAGGTATGTGCGAAAATGGCAATTCCTCTCCTCTCGGCTCCTCTCCGATTTTGATGAAATTTAAATATGTTACGCAGCTACACGTTTTGAAAGATTCTTCCTTTTCACATGCAGAGGTGTCGCTTTTAGTTTTCGAGATATTTGCAAAAAACTATTGCTAATACTGTATTGAATTTTCCGTATTCTTGCACGCTCCGTGGCAACGTAAGCCTGCTGCGGCGCGGCGTCTGTTTACTCTTTTTTGTAAACACGCTGCGGAGATGAGAGAGAAAACAGGATCTCACTCTGGCCGTACATGTATAAGGTTTCAATTATGAAAGACTACTCTTGAATTTTCGTTCATAAGCATTTACAATAAATTGCTGTTTTTCGTCAATTTTAAAGTTTACGACCTTGAATAACTATATCGTTGAAATTGTCTCGAAAAGTGCTACAATCGTAGGAGTTCAAAAATATGTGGTTCCATTTAGAAAAACTAATTTGACCTTCTAATCTCCTAAGCACCTCCAATTGAAAAAAACGTTATGTAGACCACGTAATGGGCCCTTAGAAAACAAACAACTTTTGTCTGAAGCATTTCTTCCTATCTCGAAAAATGTAGAAGTTATTCATGTGGCTTGTCTCAGGTGACTCACCCTGTATAAGGTGAGCTTTCAATTTTGAAAGACTACTCCTGGATTATCGTATGCGTGGTCGGCCCCCTCCACGACCTAACCACAACTCATTCTATTCGCATAATCGAATAGAATGAGTTGCGGTTAGGTCGTGGAGAAATGGAAATCCAAGAGTAGTCTTTCAAAATTTAAAGCTCACCTTATATATGTATGACCAGACTCTGTTTTCTCTCTCATCTTCACAGCGTGTTTACAAAAAAAAGTAAACAGACGCCGCGCACGAAGCAGGCTTACGTCGCCACGGAGCGTGCAAGAATACGGAAAATTCAATACGGTATTAGCAATAGATTTTTGTGAATATCTCGAAAACTAAAAGCGACCCCCCTATATGTGAAAAGGAAAAAGTTGTTCAAAATGTTGAAATCTGTAACATATTTAAATTTCGTCAACATCGGAGAGAAGTATACGTAAATATTTTATTGTATATTTTATATCGTAAACGTGTTCCAGTTATATTTATTACGTTTATTTGATTTTATTATAGACAAAATGTCAAAATTCAAGCAGTTGACTACCGAGGAACGGAGAATAGTTATTGAAATGCACGAAGAAGGTGATTCGTTCCGAACAATTGCAAAAGTTTTTGAGAAAACACCGGCTGCCATTTTCAAAATTGTAACTGCGTATAACAAAGACGGGCGAGTTTCTGCACTAGGTAGATCAGGGCGTCCGAAAGTCACTACTAATCGTACAGATACGAGAATTAAAAATATTTCGATAGCCTCTCCACACATGTCGCCATCAGAAATACGAGCGAAGTTAATAGAAGAAGGTAAAATAGTTCCGTCTACGCAAACTATTAGAAGGCGATTACACGCAGCGAGAAGTGTCGCAAGAAAATTGCCATACGTAAGTAAAGTAAATTTGAAAAAACGTATGGAGTTTTATGAAAGACATGTATTAAAAACTTTTGGAAAAAAATATTATGGACTGACGAATCAACGATTCGTTTGAGACACAGCCATGGCGTGAAGCGTTATCATATAATTGTGCAAGACCGCCCATAAAATCTATCGAACAAGGAATTATGGTCTGGGGATGCTTTTCAGCATATGAGCCGTTTATTTTGAAAGTGGCCTAAGTCCATTTAAGTTTAAATTGAGATATTTAAGAGTTTGCGTTTCAATGAAATTAAAAATATACGTATAGAATACCAATTATAGAGAGAGTTAAATTTACAACTTCTGCATAGACAGCTTTTGATAATAATCCCCAACAGTTCTCAATTATATTGAGGTCTGGGTATAAATTGAAAATTATATGCAGTAGATCCAAGAAGTGAAATATAATAACTCATTGACTCATTTTAAAGTTTGGATTCTGTATACTTTTGCAGATCGTCGTTCATTTTTTTCTAGGATATTTTCGCACGATAAAGCAGGTGAAAATCTGCAGACGCTTTGGTCGAAGCCGAATGCTCCAATTTGAATCGTCTATAAAATATTTTTTCTTAACGAATCTATTACTGATATGAAGATTACGGTTTCCTCTATACAGCGACTGCTTAAAACTTAATTTACGATTTCTTTTGGCTGTTGTGTAGCTAAAAAATGGGAAACAAGTTTGATCGTTCATGGCGTCCACGCTGTACCTTATATTATTGCAAAGATGGCAATATATCTTTCATTCAAAGCTCAATAAATCGACTAGAAAAAAATCGTAGATTAAACATTCGTTGTAAAAGAGAAGCTTCAATTTTGAAATCTACGATGGTTTCAGTCACGAGAAAAATTTCTCAACATTTTCATAGATGTTTCAATCTGAAATATTTTTGATCAGAGAAGTCTTCAGCTTTTCCCAGTCGCTGTATCAGTAAAAGTATCTTCGATCAAAATGAACGACGAATGGAAAAAGTAGAAGGTTTAAGTTTTAAAACGAGTCCAGGTATATTGTTGTACTATTTCTTTTTTAATGAAGCTATCCACAATAAATGCTTGTGGAACACAGGAAATATTTTAAGTCGGATGAGATGTCTGGTTATTCTGGTGTTAAAATGGCTTCTCGTGCAAAGGGTTGATGCTACTTTTTGTTATTTGGATAGCAAACGTGTGGATTTGCATATGCATCTGCAGTCTAGCGATAAGCACTCGCGTATAACAGATGCGTGTGTCATGGAGCAGCGAGACGGTTGAAAAAGAAAACGTCGGACATATTTTTCGGAGAAAGAACTTGGAAATGTGAAACAACGTCGTCATTATGAACAGGTGCCACACTAACATCTGGCCATCCTACTCCTCGAAAAAGGGTGGGGGATACTTTCTGCTGCGTACTTTTCTTATGGACTCCAGGGGCCACATGGTCCTTAGAAGGATTAAAGGCGTTGACCTTCCAGTTATCGTGGCGAAATGTTAGCTTGAGCAGCTGCAAACTTTTAGCCCGACCTTTCGTGAAATGCTTCCCCGCCGAATGCACGTTTCCAGGTCATTTTTGTCAGCGATCATAAGTACAAGCGGTATGATTCCTAATGGAAAATTCAGTTTGCTATTAGAAGCAGTTTAATTGGATAAATTAATATCTGCTTGCAAAAATTATTCTTATAGTGGCTCTATAGCGGCTCGCAATGTCCAGATAAAAATTGTTCTTTCTGATTGTAGTGAGGTTGTCGCTTTATCGCAAATACTACTACAAACAATGGAACCTAATTTTCGTCATGGATCCCACAAACTTAGCCCATGCACCAAAGGGTTAATGTAAACGTGTAATTTCTAAATATGCAATCACAAAAATTAACTTGTCTAAGGAAGTGCATATCTATATGAAGACATTTCTGTGAAAGAGATAAATCATTAATGTGGTCTCTTGTTTTTATTATTTTCACTTTTTAGTAAATAGATCTCATTGTTATCTTTGCCAAAGGAATAAGAATATTTATTTCTTGTTTTAATTATACTGCCATTCAATGTTATCAACTGCTGTATTTCGTTTTCTGAATTACAAGTGATCCATTCTTTTCGTATGTAACACGTGCGAACAGTTTCTTCAACGATTACATTAACAATTTTGTTTCGATATACTCTGCCAAGGATAGTAGTACTGTACTATTTTGAAATATGCAATAATTTCGTCACTTTCAGAGTGATTTCTCGTGGGACGTTTTGTTTTCCAATATAATTCAACGCGCGTTCTTGAAATAAAAGAGAAAGGAAACTGTGAAGTAATCGAATAAACCCTCCATTTTATTCTTTGACCCTGGCTGTACTTTAGCGATATTCCTTTAAATGAAAATGGGAACACGCGGAAAGTAAGACAGCTGAATACGTTTTATGCTATTGTACTTAATATACAAAAATTATTTATCGACACAAACGTACTCCTTTTCGAGGAATTCTCTATTTTTCGATTTATTTCAGTAGAACTCTTTTATGGAACCTTAAAATAGCATAAGGAAACTATTATCGATAAAATGTAATAAAATATGATGTTGTTTGAACGTATTATTACTTTTTTTTTAAATATTGTTGAATGCTCTATCTTGATATTCGAATTGGAAAATCCGTAGTTATTTAAAAACGAATTAATTGTTCAAGCTTCATTATATATTATAACAATTGTGTAATAACTTTGTAATAAATTTATTTTATGCAGGAATATTATAATGTCGGGAGAAATAATAATAATAATAATACTTGTACTTTCACAGTTAAGTTCAAGCGAAAATCGCGTGTATTATCAATGAAAGTCTAAGGCTTTGTAACATGACTCACAAAAGCAGGCATTGATCAAACGATTAGCGTCTTCATTAGTACTTTTATCATGTTACAAATATACCTATTAACAGTACCATTTAATTTCGCTATGTTTATAATATAATTTTCACAATATGAAAATACCTTGTTATTTTACGTATTCAAAATGTGGTAATGAATCGCTGTGAATTTTTCCCACTTATAATATGCAGGAATGTATTATTGTATAGTGAGATAAACAAAATTTTTTATATAATTTAATATGATCTTGATTTTATTTTTTGAATCTGATGAAATATTTAGTATAATATAATTTACTCAGTTTCTCGCCCTGTACATTTTTTGTTATATGAATGCATAAAAATGTGGTATCTTATAATCCAAACAGATTTACATTTTTATAACAAAATAGTGTGTAAAATGAACTTCAACCATTTTCAGATTGCGTCTACGCTTTACTCCACCTTTATCGACCTACCCTCCCGAACCAATGTCTCTCCCTTCCCGAACCTCCCCGGCTCATCGTACGAAAACCAACTCCAAGTTCGTTTATTACAAATCCACTAACACACTATCAATCTCCGATATCCAACGATAATCAATTTTATAAGCAATCATGGCACAACAAAGACGGTAAAAATACACTTTGATCCTATTGATAATCGCAACACAAGACGAGTATTATGTAATATTATTTACCTCGAATACAAACATGAAGTGATCAAAAAATTCTACAGAAATTAAGAGACTGAAATTTATGTGTATTGTACATATTCGAACCAATACAAATATGTATGTGCTACACATAAATAAATATAGATTATTTAATTAATTTTTGTTCACGGCTTACTAGTGTTTACATAATTTATTGCACACGAACGTATCTGTTCCAATGCAATATATAGGTTTTCTTTATTTCAAAAACAAAAAATGCGTAATAATATTTTTATATTCTCAAGAAATTCGCATAAATACGTTGTAGTTTATTTCAGTGGTTTGGGGGAAATCCTTTTTGAAATTCAATGTTATGTTATGAAAGTTTATTTTACAAGTATAAGCCCCCCAGTTCGGAAATCGCTGGTTTATTTAATGAAAATTGAACAATTGTAAACTTCTGTGTACGTGATATTTCTTATATTAAGCATAAGGGTCATTCCACACGAAATCGGGCATTTTCCAGGGTACAGTTGTAGCCTTTAGTGGCATATATACGTAACTCAAAGAATTTTTCGAAATCTTAAAAATTGTTGGTTTTACAGACGTCTATAATAAGGTGTCAACCTTCTTTCATTAAATTATAACAGTTGAATTAACAAACCTGAGTTTTTTGGTGCTTATAGTGAAAACGTAAAAGTATCTAATCAAAATTATTTTGGTTGAAAAAAAATGTTTTTCACAATAGCAGGGACATATTAAAGAATTTGAAAAAAATTGAGGATATAATCCCAAGAGTCCTCTTTACGGACCAATTGTTAAAAATACTGACACTTTAAAATTGATGGCATGGAAATCATTTAAAGAGTTTCCACAGTTATTTGAAATTTCCATTTCGCCAATTTTAAAGTGCTTGTATTTTTAAAAATTAATCCGTAAAGGGGAGTCTTGGGACTGTACTCTCATTTTTTCAAATTTTCAGTACGTCCCAGCTATTGTAAAATTGCATTTGTTTCAAAGAATTGCAAAGTGAATGATGGAGAACATCTGTTTCCAACTGAAATAATTTTAATAGATACTCTTATGTTTTCACTATAAGCATCCAACAACTGATTTTTATCGGTTCGTTAGTTCAACTGTTGGAATTCATAGAACAAAGGTTAACTGTTTTAGATGTCTTTAAAACCAATAATTTTTAAGATTTCGAAAAATCCTTTGAGATACGTTCTCGTGTCACTAAACACTACAACCTATTCGAATTTGAACAAAATCCGAAACAGTACTCCGAAAAGTATCTGATTTCGCGTGGAATGACCCATAATTTATTATAAGACTAATTTGATGTATCTTGTGTTTCTAGACTATGTCAGATAAGGAGAAGAAACGTTTCCATGAAATGGCAGAAAAGGACAAGAAGAGATATGATACTGAAATGCAGAATTACACACCACCCAAAGGCGAAAGTAAAGGCAGAGGCAAGAAACGCAAACACATCAAAGATCATAATGCTCCGAAGAGGTCACTGTAAGTACTTGTTGTGATAGAAAGTCCTGAACGATGTAATCAAACCGGACGTGCTTAATATAAATAATTTTCAATGTATCCATCAGATAGACACAATATTCTTCGTACATAAATAATATAAAAATATTAAAAATTGTATGTTATTGTATGTTTTAGGTCAGCCTTCTTCTGGTTCTGTAATGATGAGCGTGGAAAGGTTAAGATGCTGAATCCTGAGTTTGGTGTAGGAGATATTGCTAAGGAACTAGGCAAGAAGTGGTCCGATGCAGATCCTGAAACCAAATCGAAGTATGAGGCTATGGCAGAGAAAGACAAAGCTCGATATGAAAAGGTATGGTATTTTTCGAAGTTACATTGTTACAAGGCAAAGTTTTCCCTTTAACTACACTGATATATTGTAGTAATTGTTTGGATAAATGATATAAATATGATTTTGTTGCTGTCGAAGAATTCAGCATTGTATGTGTTAAAGGAAACTTTAATATTAGAACTACTTATATAACATTTTCGCAAAAAGGTACATTATGATTTGTATTATTTAGGAAATGACTGCGTACAAAAAGAAAATAAAGGACGGCTCACCAGTTGTAGCAAATCCAGTAAATGCTGTAAAAAGCGACAGTGAAGAAGAGTATAAAGAAGATGATGAATAGCGGATACACGACAAAATTTCATCTATCACCCCGTGTCCTTGATCCTGAAAGCATACCTCACCTACTGTACGTACCATTGACCTTAGCGTGAGCGTACTTACACCACTAGGGAAACGAATAACTAATCACCAGTCCTCGATTATTTACAATAATAATTAAAATACCCGCGATTATAATAATTATTTTAAAATTGTATGTATGCGAGGTGCGAGAGAAGATCGTGTGAGTGATATTTGTATTTTAACATATTGATAGTAACATGTAAAATGGCGTAGGATAGCAGAATGGAAAGAATATGGTGCCCACTTTGTATCAGGTGGAAGGCGCAGGGGCTCAATCATTGTTGACATTGTCTCCAGACTATGTTAAAAGCTAACGTAGTTGCAAATCGTAATACAGGATATGGCGGCTCCATAGTTGGGCGGTATCATTCGATATAGTTTGATATTTATCAGTTCAGTTCATTCGTTGTCAGTGTAAGAAGACTTATTGTATATCCTTGTACAGAACATTTCTTTAAATCAAATCTGTCGCAGGTGGGGCATGGGGCTGCTTTGTATGAATGTAATTGATTTAAGTACGTGTCGTATAGTTGTAAGTATTAGGATAAGTATATTTTAAATGCAATTTCGATTCTACATCTGCGTCAACATGTGATAGTTTCCACTAACAATGTATTCTAAACCAGGAGATTGAGCCTTATATAGCTTATAAGTAATTGGAATCGAAACAAATATCTCTGATTGACAACTTTTTGAAATCAAAAAAAAAATATTGGGACAACAACCCAGCCATGGAGCAGTGGTATATTTTGAAGTCCTATTATAATTACATAAAAATGAATCTTTTCTTTTGTTCGTAAGATTTTTGATTGTCGGATCAATCCGATTTCTTTTATAAAAACTGATAATAAATTTATAATCACGTTGTCTTGATAATCGTTATAATCTCAATCTTTTCTAGAATTATCTAAAAAAAATAATGATAAATTTTTGTTCTTATTGAAATCAATTGACAGTCTTCAAAGGCATACCAAACTAGAAATGTATTTTTGAGTTTTATCTAATTGAAGTAGTCCCTGCCCTTACCATCGTCATCCTCCCTCTCATATTCATTTTTCCAATAAAGGAAATACGTTTAAATCCTTTCAGAATTATGTGATTCCGTTCATTGTTTAAGAAAGTAAGATAGGGCGTGTCTTGTACTGCCTCGAGTCATCTGGTGTACAGCAGGCTGTATTATAATAAATTATTGTGGTTTCTTGTAATATTAACATTCCTAGATCTTAGTATGTACAGATCTTAATAATTGAGATTAGAGCCAACTGTGTAAGAAGCATACCAAACAAAACCGGCTAGGTAATGCAGATGTGAATTTCGTGGCCAAGAATTGGTATGCAAATCGAATATACAAGAGGCTTTGTTACAGTCAGACTGACTTGCACCTTGATTTGGCTCAGCAGGTAACCACTACTTTTTGACATAAAGCTTTTCATCTCCCCTGCACATTGTCATATAATGGATAATTGTGTGATTATATAAGCAAAAATAAAACCTGTTTTAGAGGGAGCTAGAGGACGAATACTGTAAAATATGAAATTGTAATATTTTAATACTGATTTGCAGATGTGCATAATTTTAACATAGCTGGTTAAAATGAATTGTACTGATACGAAGGTATCCAATTGATGGAGATAATTAATAAAAAGATATTGAAAATTACGACAGAATTTTCTGTATTATTATAGGGGAATTATAACAGTTATAAAAGAGATGGTTGTTTTGTATATCACTTAGGATAAATAAACTTTTCAAAAAATGTGTGAATATGTTTCTGGTACTGCTCCAAACCTGTTTCTAAACATATATACATGTCCGAAATATTTGATTCCGAAAGCAGTACTAGACTTAGAGTACTAACAGTTACGATATTTGTATAAAAGTAAGTATATACTATGGCCATTTGTTTATGACATGAACTATCTTCTTTCACACTGCTGCTTTCTTGTAATACGAATGATAACATTCGTATCTTATAAATTTATACTGACGCTAATCACATAAGAATTAGCAGATAATGCAAACCTGGAAGTAATGTGTTAACTTATTTCATGTTATACACATTATATGCTTCAGCGCAAAAAGGACATTACTGTAACTTTTTTATATGTATTGCATAGGTTCGAACGATTTTCTATTATTTTATAAGCATTACCTTAGATTGTAAATGTACTCCCTTGACGTAGTATTTCTAACAATAAATCGATAATTGTTATAATATAAAATTTTTTGTTTGTATATCAATTAGAACAATTTAGTATCTTGTGTAGCCGCAATTCATGATTTAACGAACATAACACATTCGTACATGTAACGGGTAATACTCGCTTGTTTTATATAATTCCATTGTAATAAACTAGCAATCGAAACGTACACACAAAATTTATTGTTGCATATTTAGTTGGTAATCAAATGTATACTTTTTACTTATCAAACATATTAAATTACCTTTTATCATGGTTTTATTACAGTACTTGCAAATTCTTAAACTATTAATATACATGTTCAGTTCGAGCATTTTTTTAGTTTATGGAATTCCAAGACCCAATTATCTTTATCTCAAGTCAATATTCTAAATGAATTACCTCTATGTACAATGTATGTATAATCCACATAATAAATATACCTATATTATAGGGAGTTAGTACTATATTACTTTTGAAATCACATTCTAAAATGAAACTAATATTGCATACTATGTATGTTAGGTAACAACATTAGCAGGTTCCCAAATCAGATGCTATTTAGAAAAAAGATATGTGGAACTTATAATTAGACTGCGGATTTTATGCATTTATAACAAAAATGAGTAGGTATAATTTAAAACAGCAAAAATATATTAGAAAACTTTAAACATACTATTATATTATTCTCAACCTGCTAAACATAATAGTAACGAAACTAAATTTCTATTGCACTTCAGTTTGTTGCAAATCAGGTAAGAAATTTTTATTTTGCATAAAGATTCGCAGTCTACTTATAATAAATTAAAAGATATAGATAAAGTCTGTGAATTAAGAAATTATATAAAAGTCTAGCGTCTAATTGCATTTGTAAGGGCAACATTTCTTTTATGCATTTATTTTACTGGAAGAAATGATTACAAATGATGTGGAAAATAATCTATAAATTAAGAAATCGTAGAAATCTATCTTCCAATTGCATTCGTAGGGCCAAAATTTCTTATATGCATTTATTTTACTATATACATGGAATCAATATACTACATTATACATATATATAGTTTGAAGAAGTACTTAAAAGACTCCTATCATCACTATAGTATTATTAGTAAGCTATCTATAGATCAACGATGCAGGTAAATTTGGAGGTATTTACTTTCTTGCACATGTATATACCAATACTCTAAAAGAAGACAGCCATCGTGTCTGTACAATATTCTATTTAAGTTTATTCGTTTCTGAGACTTTCATATCAATCGTTTGCAAGAAAGAAATTTGTACAAAATTAATTAACAGCAATATTTTTAGTACTACAGTTTCTAAACGTCGAACGAGAAGTTACAAAAACGAATCTTTCATTTCTTGTTTCGCAAAATTTGAAAATAACGGTAAGGGAACGAAACCAGCTTCGGGACAAAAGAAATTTGCTTTTAGTACCATCTACCGACGCAACCGGTGAACTGCAACATTGACCGGGTTCGCAAAATTCATAGTTTCGAAAGATTGTTTTGTTTGTCTTTTCGTTTACGTTTAGTCTTGGCGGTTGCAACGAGGATCTTGAAGACCGTCCGAAAATTAAATGTAAAGACCCAACGGTTGCCGAAAGGTCATAGTGAACCTTAGCCTGACTGCTCGAACGGTTCTAATGTATTGAGTCAACGATTTTTCTACGAACGTTGACTGTCCTGTCGGAAATTATTCTCATATACCCTCGTTTTGTGAGGTAAGTTCGAATTTTTCATCATGAATCCTTTCGATTAATATTCGAAATGTCCAACTGTCACAAGTCGTCATTGTCTTTGCTCGTTCGTCCCAGCACAGAACATCTGCAACAACAAATTGCTACTACTTCCAACATTTAACGAAATGTATGAATCGTTAGTATTAAAACATATCGGATCGATGTGCAGCATATTTTTGTAGAACAAAAGGCATTTCCTCATCACAATTTGAACGTTCCTGCGACGGAAATGATTAGTGTCGTCCAAATGTGCTCGTTTTCCGAATGTAGTCTTGAAATCTAGGTTTTCAGTTACTGCCTTATAAGGTTTGGAAATAACGTCAAGTTGTAACTTATGACACTTCTAACTATAGCTCTGCTTATTTGAAAATTGTTTCTTTAAAGAAACGCTATTGTTAACGAATATATAACAAAGTTCTCTGTTAATTATTTGATGCGCTACATGTGTATTCACAATATATCGCTTGTCTTTGTATTGTTTCTTACTCACAACTTTAATATTTGTTAATGTTATTCAAGTTTCATGTAAATTAGTCGTTTTCACAATTTTTAAAATATGGAACAAGATACAGAATACATTAAGCTACCGTTAGAGGCTACCATCACAATGTATCGCTTGTATTTGTATTGTTTCTTACTCTTAACTAGACTGCGGATCTTTATGCATTTAGGGCTTCTGAAAATTTTCAAAAACTTCCAGAATATATCCTTCGACAGAATTTAGTCAAATTTTGATATATTTCAGATTTACAAAGGCTGCTACCACTGAAAATAATATTTTGTTCCCCCTTCTTAAAAATCGTCTCCAAAAAATTGCAAATTGCATAAACTTCCACAGTCTACTCATAACTTAAGTCATATGTAATATTTCTGAATGTTATTCAAGTTTCATGTAAATTAGTCATTTTCACAGTTTTTAAAATATGGAACAAGATACAGAATATATTAAGCTACCGTTAGAGGAACGATGCGCACACAAGGTAACGTGTCCTATAGTTTAATCTTCTAATTTGAACACATTACATTTATATGTACAATAATTTCTTATATTGACATTACACAGCTATGGAGAGCACGTTTGCATGGTTATAACGAATGCGTAACTACGTTTCAATGTATCGACGATGAAAAATCACCCGAGTGGAACAAGTTCCTAGGATTTATAAAAAAGTTTGTAGTAGACAGTAACGCTATAGTCCAAGAAAAAGGACTGGAAGCAACATTAGCATTTATTGAAAATGCTGCGGTAGCAGGAAAGTAAGTTTTATTCATCAAGATGAAACTAATAGCTTCTACAAACACATATATTTGTATGCTACAGGGTAGTTCTAAAGTTCTGGATAAAACAGATTCTTTATAATTTTATAGGACTGTTGGCGAAGTTATGAATGGAATAGTTACTAAATGTATTGCAGCCCCGAAAGTTAAGACGAAAGAGTTGGCGGTGCAAATAACATTGATGTACATTGAAATTGAGAAACATGAAGCTGTTCAGGAAGAACTGTTAAAGGGAACAGAAGCTAAAAATCCAAAAATTGTTGCTGCATGTATCAACACCTTAACACTCGCATTAAGGTAACGAAATATTATTGATTTTTACAACTAAAATAAGATAAAGTGTAAAATATCACTAGACAGCGGATCTTTATGGAAAATAAAAATGTTTTGCGTTGATTGTGGGAAGCAGGAATAACATAAAAATTGATTACATCCCTTAACGACTTTGTTACATTAAAAGCAACATTACAACATTCTTGAATTTTTTAAATCTTTTACTGTTTTATATTCCACCCAACTAATTTCTTCATAAATGCGTAAACATCCGCAGTCTAAATATTACTGTATGTGTACTATGACAATGTTTCTCGATTATTTTGTTTACACAGGCAATTCGGTCCAAAAGTGATCAATATAAAGCCTCTACTAAAAAAGATTCCTGGATTTCTTGAGGACAGAGATAAATCAGTTAGAGACGAAGGAAAATTTATGGTCATTGAGATTTATAGGTATTTGATTAATGTTGTGAAATTATCTTGGAGGAAAGCATAATTGTTTGTGTAACACAATTTCTATTTTTCTATTTAGGTGGATAGGCGCTCCATTGAAACAACAATTGAATACATTGAAGCCAGTACAAATTACAGAATTAGAAACAGAGTTTAATAATTTGAAAGAAGAGAAAGTTGTGCCAATTCGTTTCCTGAAATCTCACAAACCAAAGCAGATATGTGCTGCAAGTTCTACAACTGATATCGTTGAAGGTGAACAAAATATGAAATGATTTTTTTGTACAAACATTTTTGTGTTCCGATTTGTAACGTAAAACATTTTCTGGTTAAGATGGAAAAGATGACGGCGATGGTGCTTCTGTGCCAGATGTTGATCCTTATGAATTATTAGAACCAGTAGATATTCTTTCTAAGCTTCCAAAAGATTTTTATGAGAAACTTGAGGCTAAGAAATGGCAAGAGAGGAAGGATGCTTTAGAAGCTTTGGAGACTCTTGTAAAAAGTCCCAAGCTAGAAAATGGTGATTATGGAGACGTAGTAAGAGCTCTAAAAAAGGTAATTGAATAATAATTCGTAATTTACGTAATTTAATCACGTTTAATGCGTTACGAATACGTTACTTAATATTTAAAATATCGTGAACAGGTTATATCTAAGGACACTAACGTATTAGTGGTTACACTCGCTGGAAAATGTCTAACTGGCCTAGCTATAGGTCTTAAAAGGCGATTTCAACCTTATGCAACTGCTTGCCTTTCATCAATTTTAGAGAAGTTCCGTGAAAAGAAACAGGCCGTTGTACAAGCACTCAGAGAAGCTGCAGATGCTATCTTTCTTAGCGTAAGTTTAAAAAAGAATATTTTAAATTCGATCTACCAAATATTTTTTTCATATTTCGTTGCAACTGGACATTTGTGAAACAGCAGTAGCTATTGATTTTGAAGCTTGAACGTTAAAAGCACGCATGTTTTGTAAAAATATATTAATTTCTAGACTTTTTATAATCAAAATCTAGTGAAAATGAAAAAAGAACAAATCTCTGATAATATGTAATTGCACCTCACTATATTCATTAGACATTGTAAATAATGATATTGTACTTTCCATTTGAATTAGATTTCTATTGATGTTTTACTGGAGGACACACTTGCAGCTTTAGAAAATAAAAATCCTGCAGTCAAATCGGAAACAGCTGCATATTTAGCAAGATGTTTTTCTCATACACCATCGCAAAGCTTAAATAAGAAGTTATTAAAGGCGTACACTGGTGCACTTCTAAAAACATTAAATGAGTCAGGTATATCTTATAATGGAATTTTCATATAGGATCGTTCCTTTTTCTAACGTATTAAGTAATTGAAATGTACGCAGTAATGTAACGCTGAAAAAATGTCTTTTAGATCCGACTGTTCGAGATGCTTCTGCAGATGCTCTTGGTACAGCAATGAAATTAGTTGGTGAGAAAGCCATGACACCATTTATTACAGATATTGATAATCTGAAGATGACGAAGGTACTTTTTAAATAACAACTGTTGATTTTAATTAGTTTAACATTGTGTTCGCGATTCAGCATTCAGATATACCATTATCTTTTAGTTATTATATATTCATTTAAAAGACTGTCCATTCTCTACGATTCAGTGCAGACACATCGTATATTAAGGAACGAACTACATTGTGTAGAGAATTTATTCACGTGCATTCGTTTTTGTTTGCTAGATTAAAGAATGCGCAGACAAAGCTGTAATACACGTTAAAGTTCAAAACACGCCAAAAATAGCTGATAGACCAAATACAGCGCCGAGTAAAATTGAATCGGCAGCGAAAGCTAAAGAGTCAGATTTCAAAGCTCCAAAGAGACCGGCTACAGGCATAAATAAGAAACCTTTAGCTAAGAAGCCATCTGGTTCATCGTTGACAAACTTGGGTATTCAAACATTAAAGATTGATAATAAATACTAAGATCACACTAAATAACACATAATTTCTTTTCTCAGCTGCTTCCAAAAAGTCATCTGCTACGAAAGGTCAAACAGAAAAAAATTATAGTGCCGAAGAAATAGATGAAATGGCTATACAGTATTTACCAGGAGATGTTCTTTCGGGTCTCGTTGATACTAATTGGAAGACCCGCTTATCCGCAGTCGAACAACTCCTAGAGGTAAAAGATATACTTTTTTTTCTATACATTTATAAAAATTGTTAAATTATTCGGCTTTTCCGGCTCAAACGGGACCGTAAACAACATAAATAATACAAATAGATTTTATTTATTACACATTTTATATGTATACTTTTACAACATGATTGATAGTATGATGCAAAAGCATATACTATAAGTATAATTTAATTAGGATGTCGTAAAGAAGTCTGCGAGTTTCTTTCATGTCAGATTTGAGTGACGTTTACGTGCTGTAGACTCAGTATGTAAATTAATTAGTGGATAAAAAAAGACAGGAATTATATTTGACAATCCGGATAAACGGAGTTCTACTGTACATTGATGTTTCTATAATATAATTATATTTCAGAATGTGAAACAAATGAATCCATCAGAAGTACCTGCACAAGTGATTGTACGGACGTTAGCAAAGAAACCCGGTTTCAAAGACACAAATTTCCAAGTTTTGAAATTGCGGTTAGAAATAGTAAAGTATCTGGCAGAGAATTTCCCGTTTTCAAAGTAAGATTCGTGTATTTAATTCTACGTTTGAACGAAGTGTTCATATTAATTAACTATTTTTCTTGCAGTACCGTCTGCGAATATTGTCTTATGGACATAACAGAGAAATTGGGAGATGCGAAAAATAGTACAGTCGCAGCTGAATGTCTTTTATCGATTTCGGAAGCAACTAGTTTCGAATATGTGACAAATGAGATAGTATCGTTTGCTTTCAATCAGAAGAATCCAAAAGTTCAACAAGAGACGTTATCGTTAGTATGTAGGGGTCTGATAGAATTTGGCTGTGTGTAAGTATTTAATTCGTTTAAAGACTATAACCGGAGTAAAGAAGTGCTGTAATGTTCATAATATGTATATATATATATTTGTTTTAGTATCAATGTTAAATCATTAATGGATAATATGAAAAAAGCAGTTGCAGCAACGAATCCTGGTGTTCGTACTTCAGCCATTACGTTGCTGGGTACGTTATATATGTTTATGGGGAAACCTCTGCTCATGTTCTTTGAAAATGAGAAACCTGCCCTGCGTCAACAAATCGAGCAAGAATGCGAGAAGGTAACATTTGCTACTCTAGTTATATCTTTGTAAAAATTGTATTGGGTTAGAAAGAAAGTTCGTAGCGTTTTCAAATTAAGAATCGAAGATAAAATTAAGGTATTTATTCATATGTTTATTCAATAACACGAGAAGTTACCTCGAAAATGGCAAAAAGTGATAGAACAGAATAGGAAATATGTTATTGAATAAATATCAGAATTTTAGCTTTCAATTTTAATTTACAAACTCCACGAACTTTCGTTTCAACCCAATACTTACTTAACGAGATAATTATTTCGTAGCACAACGGCGAAAGTCCTCCAGCACCCATTCGTGGAGTAAAAAGCAAAAAGGGCAAAATAAGTGACGACGATGACGACGATGCCGAAGTGGATAAGAAATCTTCTAGTAATAGCGAGCTCGATATTAATAATCTTATTCCACGAATCGATGTCAGTAATCAAATCACGGAGAGCCTTTTGAATGAATTATCCGATAAAAATTGGAAAGTAAGTCTTACATTATATATATAGCTACGATAAATTCTTGGAAATCTCTCGATGTATTCGGGAATCCTGAAATTTTTCGGGTTC
This sequence comes from Lasioglossum marginatum, assembly GCA_028455795.1. Lineage (NCBI taxonomy): Eukaryota > Metazoa > Arthropoda > Insecta > Hymenoptera > Halictidae > Lasioglossum > Lasioglossum marginatum. The sequence goes on from CM052246.1 coordinate 3,262,678, forward strand.
TCGCACACCTCTAGAAATATCTGCCAATTGAAATTTTCTTTGAATGCTAGGTGCGGAATGAGGGCTTGCAAAAAGTGAATGCTATCATTTCTGAAGCGAAATTTATAAAGGGCTCTATTGGCGATTTGCCTCAAGGATTAGCTCTGCGATTGGTTGATAGTAACAGTAAAATAGCACAATCGACCCTAGGTCTATGTCAGGCATTGGCAGTGGCTATGGGTCCACCAGCAAAGCAGCATATCCGGGTTCTATTTCCTGGTTTTATACAATGTTTGGGCGACAGTAAAAATTGGATTAGAACAGCGGCGATATCGTGCATAAACACATGGGGAGACCAGTGCGGCTACAAGGAATTTTTCGATGGAGAAATAATAGGTGACGCATTAAAGTCTGGATCACCAGTGCTCCGAGCTGAATTATGGAATTGGTTAGCACAAAAATTACCACTGATTCCCGTTAAGCAAGTACCGAAAGAAGAACTTCTTGTATGTCTTCCATACTTGTATAATAATTTAGAGGATCGTAATTCAGATGTCCGCAAAAATGCTCAGGAAGCAGTTTTGGGTTATATGATCCATCTTTCATATGAAGCGATGGCTAGGAACACAGAGAAATTGAAGCCTGGTTCTAGGACAGTGGTACTTGCTGCGTTAGATAAATCTCGACCGAGTTTACCTATGAAACCATTACCCAAGAAGCAGCCAGCGGAAGAAAGCAATCAAAAAGTTGTTAAGAGTGCTGGAGCTGCGAAAGCAGCAAAAGCAACGATAAAACCAAAACAGAATCAAGCTGCAGCAAAACCTGGCAGTGCGCGTAAGAAGGATGATGATACAGACACGAGTCCTTTACTGGTCACGAATAATCTCAAACATCAGAGAGTAATTGACGAGCAAAAGTTGAAAGTTCTAAAATGGAATTTTACTACACCAAGAGAAGAATTTGTCGAACTCTTGAAGGAGCTTATGACTGCTGCGAATGTAAACAAAACTTTGTTATCAAATATGTTTCATTCAGATTTCCGATATCATCTTAAAGCTATCGAGGCATTAACCGAGGTAAATGTTCAAATCATTTTAAATCTCTTGAATTCAAACACACTTTAATGCTAAGGGTACTGACAATTTGTAACTGTAACGGGTAAATATAGACTCACATATATACTATTCAATATAAATAATTGCCAGCCTTATATTGTAAGCTGAGATGTCCGATCATGTTCTTGAAATCTCCTAAATAGACCCAGCTTGGGCCTTCGTAACGTTTCAACGAACAGAACGCAAATGTTAGGATTACAAAATTTGTCGATATTATAACAGTGTTCAATTTTTTATACATTTGCGACTGCTTTATGATCGTGAAGAATAACTGGCATCATACAATAATATCAAATAATGTTTTTAATAAACTTCAACTTATGAAATACTTTTATAAATTTTAGGATTTGCCGAACAATAGCAAAGCATTAGTGTCTAATTTAGACCTAATCCTCAAGTGGCTAACGTTACGATTTTTCGACACAAATCCTTCGGTATTATTGAAAGGTCTGGAATATTTACGAGTGGTATTTAATCTACTAATAGAGGATCAGTATCATATGTTAGAGAATGAAGCAGCATCATTTATTCCATACCTCATTATTAAAGTAAAACTTCCTTTATATTGTTCTTGTTGACTGAATATTTTTCCCAATAACTTGTACGTATAATGTGAACACTTTTGTTAGATTGGCGATCCAAAAGACGCAGTGCGCAATGGAGTTCGTGCATTATTTAAACAAATTGCGTTGGTATATCCAGTAAGCAAGCTATTTTCATATACAATGGAAGGTCTAAAATCTAAAAATGCTCGACAAAGAACAGGTAATACCATATATATTAACCTGAAGTTTGAAAGAGATAATCAAGCGGTATTAAATAATTATATTTTTTCAGAATGCTTGGATCAACTAAGTTCCCTTATAGAAAATTATGGACTATCTGTTTGTCAACCATCTCCAGCTGTCGCGTTGAAAGAAATAGCAAAGCAGATAGCTGATCGAGATAATTCTGTTCGGAATGCTGCTTTGAATTGTATAGTTCAAGCATATTTCCTTCAAGGAGAACGAGTGTATAAACTTATCGGCCAGGTAACAATTATTACAAAATGCATTAATGCAGAATTACAATAATTAGTTCTTTTACGAATTATTAACACTGAACCTACCACAAGGAGTCAAATGACCCATTTTAGATTTTTTATTTTACAATTATTGAAATTGTAAAGGTGTTTCCATGGGAATTGATTGAATACATTTTTTGACTCCAGTGTATATTATAGTAAAAATCGCACGAAATATAAATAAATTTAATCTTGTTATTTTTATAATACTATGTATACACATCAGTCACTTCTAATGGTCGCTAGGTTTAGTGTTAAATAGGTTTCGAGAACGTGTAATCAATTTCCTTAACTTCACATTTGTAGATATCCGAAAAAGATCAGTCCTTATTAGACGAACGTATCAAAAGGGCAGCTAAAAATCGCCCAATGAAATCAGCTTCAGCAAACAAACTTGCTCCGCCTACAAGTACAACTCCTACCGCTTCCAACGAAGACGTTAAGGCAGAATACGAAGAAGAAAATGAGGAAATACTTGAGCCAGAACCTGCTTCACCACCACCGCAGACGCAAAATGAGCTGTATGTATAATATATTATTTTTCTGTACAATTCTATTCAAGGTTTTAATTGCAAGCATATACGGGGTGTCCCATTTTAATCAATAAATGCGATTATCTCGCGAACTATTCGTTATTTGATAAAATGTATCGTACGAAACTTTTTCTGTTTTGTGGGGGATGTAATGTAAATGTAAGATTTGGAAGAAAAAGGAAAACCGAGAAAATACCGGCATTTATTTCAGTTTCGGTATTCATATATTTCAATACATTCAATACATTCATACATTGCAATACCGGTATCAAAGTCATACTGGATTGTAAGTCCACTATGCTATGCTAATACCATATTTATATAATTTTAGTTTTCCATATCAATTTTTTTACTTTATTTATGTTGGCACGTCTTTGCTTTTTAATGCTTCTTCAGGGAAAATGTAACAGACACAGAAGCAGTTACAGTAGAAAGCACCACCGACGAAATACAGACGTGTTCTATCACTAATGAAAAAGCTTCAAAAACATCGCCAGTAAAATTTACCGTCACCTCGTCTCAAAGTGATCATGAAGATAATACTAAAACGTTCGTGCTTCTTATATATTCGTTTGCAGTGTGTCATACACGCTATGGTGGTGGGAACACATACAATTGCAGTATCTATTTATTTTTTTCTAATCTTTCTTTCTTTCTTCTCTTTTCTTTAAATATTAAATATTAAATATTTCTTCTCTTTTCTTTAAATATTACTTTACATATTTAATTTATGAGAAATATAAATATATAATTAGACTGCGGATTTTATGCATTTTATGCATTTACAATTTAAAACAATGGACATATTAAAAAGTATTACGGCCACCGGAAGAAGAAAGAAATTTTTATTTGGCTTCTGTGTCTTGCAATCGATACAAACATTGTTTATTTTGCATAAAGATCCGCAGTCTATATATAATATAATACTGATAAAAATATCCAACATTCTCATAAATTAAATTATTTCTTCTTAATATTGCACTTCAAATTTCGTTTGTTCTGTGTTAATTTTTTCAATTACTTGACATACTATTTGTACATACCATTCGGACGTATCATGTTAGGATACATATGATTACGATTTTTTTTCTTTGGACTCTAAGATCAATATTTTATAGCTTAAAAGTGATAAATCGAAACAGGTGGTATCATGCAGATTGATGTCTAGGTTTCTTTTAAGTATCTTTCAATATCGTAAAATGTTTTTTAGTTCGCTTTCTTCTACAGTAACTCAAATACAATTTAATCATTTAGATGTAATTCATCGTCGCCGCAGAAAAAAGTCACGGGCCCATTTGGACTTGACATGGATTATTTGCAGAAGATTGAATTAGAGGCTCCTGTGAAATTCAACAACCCTGTTCTTGTGGAAGTGAATCTAAATGAGCTCGAAGCTCTACTCGACAGTCCAAATACAATGAATCTACCTAAAGTACCGTAAGTAATTATTTACTTACTTGATAAGTAGTCGGTCCATTATGGAAAGAAAAAATTGTCGTTCATACCGATCGCACATATCAATTCGATATGTAAATTTACAATGATAATACTATTATCGTACGGTGTATATTTCAGAATGATACCAATTTCCCCACCGAGATTGTTGGTATCAAAATCAACAATGGTAACGCAACAATTGAATACGGCTAACGCAAGCAAAGAAGATAGTCTTGAACGCAAAATTCTTGCCATGTCTAGCTTGGACTTAGCTGTTGCGATACAATCGATGAACAGTATAGAAAATGTTTGTATTTATACTGAGTATTTATACTTACTCTTTACTTTAACTTGTTCTACATAGATCTATTTTACTTTTTGTAGCTGATAAAATCCCATCAGGTTCTGAATTTACAATCCAAAGAAGATAAATTTATTGGTTCGATAAACATGCAATTGAAACTTTTGCAAACGTATCCTTTACAACAAGGAGGAACAGACATCTCCAAAGGCTTTAGGAACACATTTATGGTTATTTTAGCGGTAAGAATAAATGTATACATATGTACATAGATATCTCTCAAAACTAAACTGATTAATATGATTAAATAAGGGGTAAAGAAAATGATAAACTTCATACTATACGTTTCTAAAACATGCAAAAAAATATTTAAATATTAGGTTGTCGCATATGAAATGTCCGATTTTTAGCAGCGACGTTAAACAAACGCAATTTTGTACCCAATGCATTCTATCTACAAATTTGAAGTTTCTTGATTGTAAATTACGGTAATTACGGTAAAAATAAGATATGATCATTCACGTTTTTCATTTACAAGATTGTTATCTTGATTTTGTAGTTCTTTTTACCATCAACGACTACTACGTTAATTAATCACCACATTTTGACCAAAAATCACATAACGCTTCAATAATTATTTTTCCAGACATATGAAAGGAACGTACGACAGTCGCGTTGATTGACGTTGAAATGAACTTTATTTAAAAGTTAAATTATACAATAAATATAAAACTATAAAAGTAACAAGCACGTGGTCGCCTTACAAAAATGACAAGAACTAATTTATTTAGACTTTGCGCGATTCTTATTATAATACGTGCTCTAATAAAGATATTTATTAAATCATTTCTTATGAAAGCATCTTTATAATTTCATTGATTGTGAAATGAAAAATCAAGAACCAGTCATTTCACCAGTCGTAGTGCGTTCAGTGTTGAGGATTAGCTTTTTACCTCAAAGTTTTATATAATAAACCTATAGAATGTAATAGAATTTCTCCGAAACTTTTCTAAGGGTTTCATTTCGTTTTCTAAGAGTTGCATTCTAAAATCGGACATTTCATATGAAACAACCTAATATTGTATTTCAGGAAAAATTGAATTGTAAAAATTTATGAAAAACAAGATTTACTAATTTTTGGTCAGTATTGTATGACAATTATGTAAACTTTTATAGCACGTAATATGTAAACTTTTTCTATTCTGACATTGTAGTTCTACGACAGCGGAGTTCTTGGAAAAAACGTTCCGCTAATTCACTTAAAGGAACTTGTGGATCAAATGATCAGTTTGTTAGCTGAGCACAAGTTACACCATTTACATCAAGCTGACGTATATTATCGTGTGATTAACAGCATTGTTTGCAAAATAATAGATAATTCTAATCATACCACGATTATATGGTAATATTCTAGATATTAATATTTTCATTAACATTTGATTGGCTAGGAGAAGAATAGTTGTTACAAATACATTGACTATCTTTATACACTATCTATATATTGATATATTGTCCATTCTAGACATATCATTTTATCCATATTTTAACAATTTGAAGTGATTAAATAATTACATTGAATAACCTGGTGCAGGACATTGTTTTTCGTTGAAGAACTTGGCCAATAAACTGTTAACGTTGGAAGCTATAAACAAATACTTGATCCATTAAAATTTCTTTTTCCAATGTTTAGTGCTTTAATAAAGTTGCTCCATGGATGTGCTGAATCTAATGAACCTTCCAAATACGAAGAATTAGTTATGAAATGTTTGTGGAAAATAGTAAAAACAATTCCTAACTGGGCTGAAGATTTAAATTATGATACCATTCTTCTGGAAGTCCATCGCTTCTTGAAAGTACGTAGTAGTAGTAGTATTTATTTATTTCGTCCTCGCCGCCAAGAAATTGGACTTGGTTTACAGTTTTTTCTTTATGTCACCCATCCCCCTCCATCTATCCATATCCCGTGCCATATCCTGTACCTTATTGTTTATAATCGATATTAATCTATCCTAATGTCTTACATCTAATATTGCCTCTCCCTTTCTCGTTTTGGTTAGTTCTTTCCTTTTTTTCTCGATACAAGCCAGTCTACTATTTCTCCCACTCTTTTATCTTGTACTATCTTTTCTATACTTATATTTATTCTCTCTGTACCTTCACAGTCCTCTGCCAGATGCTTTAGTCTCTCTTACTCTCTTCCTCCTTTCTCCACTATTCATTCCCTTCTTCCATATTTCCACATCTTACTCTAGCCATCAGGCTCTGACTGTCTCCTTCTCCTTTCTCCTCTAGATACCTTGGTACCCTGATAATTTCTATAGTTTCTTTTCCTTCCCTTGAAAGTTTGAAAGAAGAAAGAAATTTGTCTGGTACGAAAGTTTGCTAACCCTGATATTTCGTAGGATTATCCAACCCTATGGTGGAAAAAACGAAAATCCGACACCCCATTACGGACAATTAAGACAATTCTTCACAGTATGACACGCATAAAAGGCAGTACAATTCTCAGTCATTTGACCCGAATAAATAACACTAATGAATCAGAATTGCATACCTATCTCATAAGGTTAATCACGGTTAGTTCAATTAATTACTCGTGCAGTGATGACTATTGCGTTCCGCTATGCAAACATTCTAACATACCAAAATTTAACAGACCTTCAAACCCGATGAAATTAATAATCCAAGAACAACGATAAAATCAAGTAATAGTGGTAAGACACAAGAACATTTGTCAAAGTTTACGCACCAACAATTGTCCGAAATCTTTAAGAAGATTGGATCAAAGGAACACACGCAAGAAGTATGTGGAATCATTTATTTTATGTATTATTTTATTGTTAATATCTAGTGTGATATAGTATTTAAACGGTTTTCTAAACAGGGATTAATACAGTTGTATGATTTTAAACTTCAATATCCTGAAGCCGACGTACAACCATTCTTGATCAAATCTCACCAATTCTTCCAAGATTTTATAGAACAAGGATTAAGAAACATCGATCAAGCAAGGAAAAATCAAAATCTTATATCACAAACTAATAATGAATACTCGATAGGTAAATAATGTATGCAAAATATTGAAACGAATTTATTATTTATGTTTATTATCCACATTGTCATTTGAGTTTATATACGTTATATATTGTAGATGATCCTGCTGGACGCGACGGAAAAAGCCTAATGGATCCGTTGCACAGGCTCGAAAAACTTAGAGCAAACGAAGCACAATGTAAATCTAACACTCAACCAAGTACAACATGAATTAACCCCCCTCGATATTAATTAGGTAAGATAAAACTTGAATCGGTAAAAGCGAAAATTTATTTTAACAGTTTACCTGCCGGAAGTCTATTAATAGAATTTTCAATAATTGTGCTGTACCAAAAGAAAGTATAGAAATTTTCTTTTACATGGCAATTTTAAATGGAACTATTAGATGACGTTATTGAGGGTGACTTGTTAGTTCACAATGAAAATTGCTGTTGCTATTGTAGGTTCCATTAAAAAGTAGTTTAGCCATGTACTATAGATTTTTCAAAATTATACAACAATCACCAGTCAGTAATGTGTTAAGAAAGGAGAAACATAAGTTCAAAATCTTTTTAAAATTTGACAAACGTAGATATTTGTATTTATATTCCATGCATTTATTATTTATATGTGCATAATAAATTCTGTCTCGCAGAACTGCAGTGCTTATAAAATGAATGGACGAAGAACCAACAATACATATAACACAATATTAAGTAACGTACATAGTACATAGATAACAAATGTTAACAAAAATACCCAATGTAATGTTATGCTGTTCAGTGCAACATTAACTGTAGCATTTACGTTCGGATTTTCAGTAGTTACATATAGATTTTGCTGCTACTAACTGCATCAAGTTTCTGTGTTACAATATTCAATGAAACTATGATACACGCGTTATATTACTCATATTTATGCGAATTTTATAATAATTAAGCTATAAGAAGGAAGTATTATGCTCTGTTTAGACTGATTTTTACAGTCGATTTACATTTCGTTATTTCTCTTAAATAAATCCATCTTTAATGTATATTATAAGCTCAGTTTTTGTTAATTCTGTATTTATGAAGCGAGAATATAACAACTACATTTGTTACTTAATTAATCGAAATTGAATCGTACTATGAGAAATACTATTATCCATATTTATATCCAGGTATACGAATAATACGAATAACAGATTTATTACGTTAACTTTTTGTGGTAAAGTAGTATCTAGTATTAGGAAAATATATATTATATAATAATTTAATATGAATGTCTTCAGGAAGTTCTAGAACACCTTACGTAGTGTAAATAGATTGTATATATATATTCGAATATTCAATAAATATGTCTTACAATATTATTGTTGATTATTAGATTCCGGATGTTTATGCAAAATATGTGAAAGGTTGGTGCATCGATTGCAAGACGCAGGAACTAAATATAAATTTATATTCTTACATAAATAATTTTATTGTGGTGAAAATAATATATTAACACTCTTAAAGTCTTTTAATATTTTCACTGTTTTAAATTGCACTTGCTCATTTTTGCTGTAAATACATAAAATCTGTTGATTATATTTGCATGGTAACAACTGGTAATCACTTTTTTATAATTTACTGTTTTAATTTTAGCCAAAGGATCTGTAGAAACTTGCGATATTTACACTTTAAATTAATAATGAAGAGAAATTGTTGAAGTTTTATATAACTGAAAATAACGTTTCTATGGGTTTTATAAGAGATACAAAATTAAATACAAGAATTATGAAATAAATGCAAAAGAATAAGCTTTACAGACGAAAATATTAACTCTTACAATTACTATCTCGCAAAATATTCTATTATTAGTTCATGAAATGCGACAAGGTTTCGTTTTTACGAGGGTCGGCTCAAAAGTAATGTACACCCGTTGTGAACGAACGATGATGAATGGGGGTGATAATAAACTTTGTATACTTCTTTTACATTAAAAATATAATTAATATTTATTTTATATAACGACAAATGTCAATACAATAATAAAGTTGTTGCATAGCAATTCATACTCGATACATAGATCCAATATCTCGTATCGCTATTTACAATTAATTATTAACTTCACATTTTCCATAGAATCGATAGAAAACAGCTTCATATATCTAAATAACGTAATATCTCTACCTAATTGCACGTTATATACAAGGTATAAAGAAATGTTTGGTCTTGGCTGCCATTTACGCTAATCGCTATGTTTAACAGAAAACATGGAATATATATGTGCTTTATAAGTATTTAAATTACAGTATCTATTATTTATAATAATTAAAACTAAATGTGAAGTCTATGGAAAAATGGTATACGTGAAATTCGTATGAAATAGAACTTTATTTATTTATTTAAAATTCTGTGTAAACTACTACTAATAATTGAAATAGTCTAAAATACTTTTTTAACAAAGCTAATGTCTATTTATTTGTGGAAATAAGTGTCTCTTCAAAATTTTTACACTATATACTTGGAGGTAAAAATTAGGTAACAAGTCTCTCTGATAGATACATCAGTTAGGTAATCCATTTACGCAAGCATCAGTCAATAAATTTGTTCTATTTCTAATTTCTATTTCAAAGAAGATAATCCTCGTTTAAATTTGTTCGGCATAAACTCAGAGACTGTGTTGTGAGTATATCGAAGGACAAGGGTATGTCGCTTGTAAGAAATTGTCAAACTGTTGTTCCTCTTCAGTTTGCTGATTTTTGAATAGATTGAGCCTATGAAACATTTTTAGGGAAAACCATTAAGGGACTTATCCCTTAACTAACTTTGATAATCAAGGAAATAAATAAAGAAGCGGGCAAGAGAAAAATTTCTCGCGATCAAAAGAATCGAACCAAATCTTCTCTCTTTGAAACCCTAATTGAACAGTTATTCCTACGTCCGCAATACACAGCTATAGGCCTGATTTTATTCAGCGATGAATGTCACTAATTGGAGGTAAAGATATAGCGAGATAGTAAATCCAGTAGAATATAGATTTTTGTTTAGTGATAAGAAAACATAAAATTTTCGTTTAGTAATAGATAAGTTCTGAATTGTTTTATTAGTTTGGATCAACGGAACATAGCAAGACGAAACCTGGGGAAGAAGTTTCCAGGTTCCACTGAGTTTCCAAATGGATATATTATTTACCTCCAAGTATATATTCTGTATACATTCCAAGTATACATTCTTACCATTTTGTAGTAGCGTAATCTCTTCATGTAAACATTTAATAAAAGGATAAACGTTTGTACCAAGTATTTGAAAAACTGATAACGATAACGTATCTCAAATACAATCTTAGTTACTAGAGCAGACAAATTAAATTTTATACAATACAAAAGTTTACTGTACATATACAAATTCTTACGTTATATTGCAGTCCTTTTACGCATATGCACGCCCTCCAACGAAGGCCACTTTTATCAAATATAAATACTGTAAATATATATTTACACATTCTCTGCAGGACTGATGAACAGTGCTGTTAAGGCAAATAATAGGAACACTAATCCTCCAATTATGGTAACTAGAAATGATAGAGGAAATTTTCAATTTTTATATTGATATAATCCATATGTGTACATGTACACTACTGTGCAAAATAAAGAAGCACCCAGTATAATTATAAGATATAATGACAAACAATATCTTTATGTAGAAATTGTATTGTACAATGATTGATTTATTGCATTCAAAGTATTAGATAATCTGCAATAACACATATATTCTCAGAACTATTCAATTAAACAGCAGAATCCTTTTTCAATATTTACTGTGTTCTTATTTGATTTTTTACGCTTTTCCATTAAATATGGCCGAGTGCTTCTTTCTTCTGCACAGTAGTGTGTATCAACCGCAAAAATGCTAATCTGTATTGCGCTTGTTTCATTCCATGTCGAAAAAACCATGTTTTATACCATATAAGAGTATATTATTCTTGAATTTCAACATGTTATCAGATGAATATTATTTTGATACAATAATGCTTTTCGACACGACATATGAACAGCACAAAACTATATGTAATAATTAGACTGCAGACTTTATGCATCGAAGACAATAATGAGCGGATGCAATTTAAAATAGCAATGATATTAAGAGAATTTCGAAACATTGTCGTATTATTTCCAAGTTATTAACATCGTTAAAGAAAGAAAAAACTTTTTACTTGGCTCCTGTTTCTTATAATTGACGCTTAAAATTTTGATCTTATAAAGAGCCGCAGTATAATAATAATACAGTTTTATAAAGCATTAATACGGCACGTAAAAATATATCATTTTACCTGTCCGTATTGAAATTTTTTGAGCTATCATTCTACCCCCTAATACTGCTAGTCCTGTACAGAATACATGTCCTAATATTCCGCCTACTATTACTCCATAAACATTCTGAAATCATGTCTTTGCTTAGTATCTTGATACTAAACAACACCAGCTAAATATTTAAAAGAAATCGGTTAGTTATTTGTCACCTCTCTTGCCGCAAGTATAATAGTTGTAAGTTGAGAACGATCTCCCCATTCTGCTAAAAACGTTAGTGTAAAAGATTGAAAAAATATCCTAAAAAGCAGCATCAGTGCATTAATTTTTGCAGTTTTTCTAATCACACCAGTTTCTGGATCCTGCACTAATGTGCTTACCGTTTCTCTTTCATACTGAAATTAGAGATCATTTAATTTCTACAAGAATGACGTGGGAATAACTACAAACCGATTGCTCCAACAAGAGCTATTTTAACCCTTAGTACTCGAATGGTGACTCTGAGGGAGGCGCCACTAAAAATTGCTGTACCATTATTCAAAATATCGTTTACATTATCTAAACATTGAGGTATTATACCTATTTTATATCCATAAAATTTAGGTCGGAAGAAATGTTTAATTTTCAAGTTAAAATTGCTTCGAGTGCAAAGGGTTAGAAGAGGTTTCAAAAGAGGTTGTAATACCTCGTCCTCTCGCTTTTGCAAATCGGATTGTACTTCTTCTAATTCTTCCTGTCCTTCTACCGCCGACATATAATAACCATCCCGTAGCATTTTCAAACCGAATATAGCAAAAAGGACTGTAGAAATATAATATGTATAAGCTCGAGGAATTATAGTCACAGCATACCCAAAAATTACTGGAAAATAAATACGAATATTACTGTTGCAATCACTCTCGTGATTTCTTTCATTGAAAAAATTACTGAGATCGGTATTGATCATTTTGTGCATATAATATTACAGCGCCTAAACCACATAAACTACACGCTTTTTAATCAAGAAAGATATGATATATCAGTTTGAAACGAAAATATATCATTTTTGTATTTAATTTTCTCTTTTCTTAATGAAGACAGATATTTTTGTTCTGCTTGACGTTGTTATTTTTGATAGCATAGTATATATTCCAGGAATTCAATCATATTGTAGTTATAATGTTTTTATTAACCCTTTGGGGACGAATGTCGTCACATTGACTAGGCTATTTTTCTATGATTCAACTCCTAAAGTTGCAGATAATATTATATTGACTATTTTTATATACTATCTACAGTACCGTCCATTAGTATTTGACCACTTGGCGGAATCAAATCTGAAAGTTTATATCAACGTTACAACTTAAATTACTTTGAAGTTGAATGAATATAATTGTATATGATTGACATAGAAGCATATTATAACATAATGCATTACTTGTTAAGGGTTCCGAACCACCTTGGGGCACCACAGTTTAGATATCACATGAAAACCTTTTTCTAATGAAAAGCATTTTCAGAGGTAGGATTGGCGGGATTCGAACCCGGGACCACAGTGTTCGTAGTCGTGAGCCTTACCACTTGAGCCACTGCGCGCCCTTAATATTTATTAGTATGTCTTCCACTTTTCCTAGCATTCAAGACTTTGATACATGATCTACTTTTTCTCTGAGCAATGTATTCTTAATATTTAAAAAAAACTTCGTCTGCAAAGGGTTAATTTCAAAATCAAAACGAGCATTTATACGCCAAAGAAAAAGATGCGTAATAATATAAATATTATAAATACACCATTGGGTATAACATTTCAAATTTCTTGTAAACTTCAAATACAAGTCAGAGGTACTTTAAATATATGTCTTCATATAATTGATTTCTCTATGTATACCACAAAATATTTCTCGAAATAATTTTTCCATGTAGTAGAGAATTTTGAAATAAAAATACCTGAAAGAACAGTCATAAGAGCTAAAGCACAAATTGCACCTACAAAGACAATCATTCGTGGATGTTTCATTGCCATAATTGCAGCAATGAAAAAGGTTTTGTCGCCTAGTTCAGAAACGACAATCACTGACAAAGAAGCTAAAAATGCATGTAAAAAGCCAAGGTTATCGTTGGCTTGCGATACCATCGCATCATCGGGTTTCTAAAATTTGTTACAAACGGCATTATTATAGAACAAAGGAAGAGTAATATAAGACCACGAGATATCATACTTACAGGTGATGTTAATAATATTTGATATTTATCATCGTACCGGGGTTCACTTTCACCCGATACGGGTGATAGAAGTAACGTGCCCATTGCACATATACTTAAAAGGTATTTTTCCTTTAATAAAAATCGACTAAAACCCATTGTGATTTTGATTAGATTAACCTTACATCATAACTGACACAACACAAGCTCTGTCGCTCTGTGATACAAATGGATACAAAGTACAAAGTAAGTAAGTACTTGACTAGAGATGAATCTCCAGTGTTTTTCGAGATGCCTCTCCAGTTGCGCATGCGTGCGACCATAAAATAGTTCCATAAAATATAGTCATTATATTTTAGTGGAGCCGAGTGTATGTAACGTGACCAGTTGATCACGCGAACGTAGTTATGATCACAGATGGGATCAAATGGAATTTACTGCTATATATTTCCGAATCACTCGTGATTCGATCACGTTCGTTTTAAATCACGGTGATTTTTCACAGCGATTTGTGATTTCTCGTGATCGTTTCTGATTGGTGGAGAGCATAACTGTTCTTGGTCACTCTATATATATATAGAAGTTTGTGTTCTCGGGACATGTTATATAAAAAATAAAAACAAGAAGAATAATGAATAAGTACATATGGAAAATTATTTCGATATCTCGTTAATTATTAGATTCATGATATACGAAGGTCAATACTTTTTTACGCAGAATTTTGTGCTTCATAAAAAACTGAAGGTGACTTTCATATGACCTTCACGCGTCCACCTACAAAAAAGCTCTCGAAACCAAGCAAAACCTGATGCATTTTTTCCGAACACCAATAGCAGCCGAGTTATTTAGGTGGCCTGTTTTAGGTGCCTCATTCTGTATCACTCTGTATATGGTCTATTTCTAACTCATGATTTCCGGCCACGACTGCAGCACAGATAACAGATAACAGCGCTGCGACTGTGATTGTGACACTTGACAATAGCCTCTCGCACGTGCCTCTCATATCGTACAATCTGCGATTTGAAGTGCTTCCATTGTAGATTCATAATATTTTGAGATAACCTCTTGAGATGATAATGCTCAATATAAAAATTAAATTCCTACTGCCACAATAATAAGATTAAAGTGGAAAATGGATCACGAAGAAGAATTTCTCAACACATTCTTTAATCATGTTGCTCAATTATGTATTGATAAAGCAAAGGAATTAGTTGTAAGGGAATACTTAAGAATCATATTCATTCTTTAACTACTTTATTAACTCGTTGTCAATTATGTTTAAACATGATATGCATGACTTTTAGATAATTCAGAATTTGAGATATGAAAATGAAATTCTCACTGTTACGATGATAATTAGACAGCGGATCTTTATGCAAAATAAAAATGTTTTGCCTGAATTATAACACTGGAGTGTGAAATAGAAATTCATTTTCTTTGTGAATATGGATAAAAGGTTGAAAATAATATAGCAAAATTTTTAAATTCTTCTAATGTTTTCACTGTTTTAAATTACACCTACACTCGTGTTTTGTTATATGTAAATGCATGAAGATCCGCTGTCTAATAATAAGATTATAGTAAAAAATGGATCACGAAGAAGAATTTCTTAACACATTCTTTAATCATGTTGCCCAATTATGTATTGATAAAGCAAAGGAATTGGTTGTAAAGGAATACTTAAGAATCATATTCGTTCTTTAACTACTTTATTAACTGGTTGTCAATTTCGTTTAAACATTATACGCATGACTTTTAAATAGTTCAGAATTTGAGATATTTAAATTGTTATTACTAAATAATATATTTACGAAAATAGTAACAAACAGATTTTATGATTTGATGTGGATGAATAATATCTAATAAAATTATGGCATATTTGTTCAGGAAAAAGAACGCGGATCATCTCGTCAAACACAGTTAGGCCCATGGGGAATGTTACTTATGCATCTACCACAAATAGCTGTAGCAGAACATTCGTATGCAGACTTGGGTTTTCTTCATACTAAAAATAAAGGATTTCTAAGGAAAGATGTAAATACGATACATTGCTATTATAATAAGCATATAATTATTTGTTGTACTACTAGATTTATCTAATGTTTACTTCTCATTCATATAGAATTCGTTGAAGACAGTATATGAATCGTTAAAATCTGACCTTAAAAGGGTAGAAGAAATGACCAGAGGAACTAACCCTATTGGAGCAACAGTTGCAGAAGTTTCTAATCAACTGTGTCAATATATTACAGCCAAAATACAATTGATAGATTTGTTAGTATAAATTTATTTCATTCAATATTACAGCTTTACTTAATCGTTTTAGTTTCATGTCAAATAATGCCACAGCGTTTGGTCGCAATGCTCAATTAGTAGTGCAAAAATTATGAGAATGGTTCAGAAAACAGTGCAATCCTGCTGCTTGGCATTTATTAACCGAAACAGAACAGCACTACATGGTTTTTACAACACTAAACCTACCACCACTGGTCAAAATGACTGGTTCCAGATTTTTTATTTTACGATTATTGAAATAATAAAAATGATTTCGTAAGAAATGATTGTATAGATATCTTTAGTAGAGCACGCATTACAATAGGAGCCGCACAAAGTCTAAATAAAATTAATCTTGTCATTTTTATAAGGGAACATGTTCCAGTTATTTTGAAGCGATTAAAATGTTTTACCTTGTAAGAATGACAGGGCTCTATTTATTTAGATTTTGTGCAACTTTTCTTACAATATGTGCTTGGATAAAGAAATTCATCAAATCAATTAACATGTAAGCAACTTCGTAATTTCAACAATTGTGAAATGGAAAATATAAAACCGGTCATTTGATCAGCAGTGGTGGGTTTTGTGTTAAATGATTCCTAGTACTAAAACAGTTAATATCATTGCGTTACAGCTATGAGAAAATGTACCATATGAGTATAAGCAGTAAAGTCATGAAATATCAAGAATTATTACAGTGCATCGAAGGAATAGTAGAAAGTCATTCGATGTCCTGTTCACATTTAGCTTTAACTGCGGTTAAGGCCAGTTTAACGTAAGCAGTTTTTCTCTTCTATTTATTGCCACGCATATTTCATGAAAACAGTGTTACTATTGCATGATTAATGTTCGGAATATTTCATATATTTTAAAAGTTTTTATTTGGATTAGTTTAGAATGTGAAATATTGGTACAATTGACGAAAGCACAAGTCGAGCTCCAACATTGGAGGTTTTTATCAACATTGATGTGTCTGTATGGTGCGCAAACACGAATGTCAGCTTGGGAAAGAACTTTACAGAGTAAAGAGGTCAGTAGTACAGGTAGAAATTCAGGAGGAAAGTAAATAACACGTGTTTTTCGAATGTAATGCTTTTAGTCATGGAAGTTGGGTTTCAGTGCAACTTTTCTAAAAGCAAATCAACAGCCTGCATTGTACCAATGGCTAGTTAAATTACGCAGCAGCATATTAGCTAAGTGTTCTCTATATTTTCATACTACCCTGAGTCAGCAGGGTAGTCCAGGTGAAATGAAAAGTATTATGAGCAAACAAAATATGGATTATTATCATAAGTAATATATTTCATTACATATATATATATAATAAATGGCGATACTTGTTGAGATTATTGTTAGGCAAGAACTAATTTATTTTAATTTTAGAATACAGAGTTTTCAACGGAAACATGACGTTTTAGCAGTTCTAATAATATTTGATTCTAGAGGAGTTGATGATTCAGGCCCAGGTTACAGACACCCTTGTAGAGAGCCAAGTACTTCTGAACATTTTCCTATTGTTCTCAGTTGTCCTAGTGTAAGTTTAAATATGTTATAAATTATTGCAGAATGTAGAAATGAAAAGATGACGTTGAGTCTTATATGTTGGTTTAAAAGTTAATAACTTTTTTAAAAGATGTTAGAAGGATTACTTTACTAGGTAATATGTATAAAAGAAATTATAATTAAAAATTGCCATTGGTCGAAATTGCGAAGAAAAGAGTAAAGGTCACGATTTTTAACTTCTTTATTAGTGCCTATAATGTAAATTTAAAATGCACCTTTTTTTAGATCTAAGTAAGTTTTATCAAGATCACTTAAGGTTGTTATGAGCTATAAATAATTAAAAATGGCAAAAATCGTGAGAAACTGCGATTTAGATCAATCTCCTTTAATAAATAATTTTTCCATCATCTTATCTTAATATTATTTTATGTAAAATGTCAAGAGGTATTCGATGTATGTAAAAAAGACGAAGGTCTCTATTTTAAAAAATAGTACAACTGCTAAATGCACATGCATTATTGCACTTACGAAAACACTATGATCGCGAATATGTAGTCCACTTTGAACCATTCACCTTTTTCCTCTAAATTTTTTTTCTAATTTCAACCAAAACAAAAGGTATGGCTTGTTACAATTGCCTGAATCACCCTGTATAAGATATAAATGTTACTTTTCACAGTACTATATCTAACATATACATAAAATTACATTATATACACGTATTATTGTATTTATTTCAGACATTTGCGCAGCAATCATTAATTCATATGGATAACATACAAAAACGAATCAAAGAACGGCAAGCAGAACTTCTAACCATGGACAAAATTGTTTATTGTAAAAATGTGAAAGTACGTTTTAAAGTTCTTAGCGATCATGAACTGTGTATAAATGGTGTATAATATATATTTTTTTACAGGACCCGTGTGTATATGCTGCGTATAATACTGATCCTAAAATGACACTGGTCACTGTATATGAAAGTGGTAAGCAGAGAGATAAAGAATCTCATGTAACATCGTTTATGACAGATTTGTGTATGCAAATTCGATGTAACAAAGTATATGAATCGTTGAAGTTATCAAAATAAGAAATCCTAAAGGTAAATGTGTAATTCCTCAATCATCGTCCAGTGGGTCAGTTCTATGCCCTGGCTGTTTGTTGATTTTCCCGTATGCAGAGACGCTACAACAATTGCAGGTTTACTTTTATTGTGTGCAGCATTTCTGTTAATCAGTGAACTTACCAACGACTAAAATATAATATTTAACGCTGATATGTACGCAAATTTATGGCAAGCTTGCCATATATGGCGGAGTGTAAAAATGACCTATTTCCATTGTTTACAGTCAGTCGTATACAAGGGTTAAAAATAGATAAGTGTAAATAAAGTTTGTACTTTTGTTTATTAACATATTGATCGATTCATTATCCATCATCTAAATCGTGTAACGCGAAATACTTACATAAAAATATTTTCATATTTATTGATTATGTATGTACATGTATATATACAATATTTCTTTCAATTAAAAGTTCAAGGAATCTAGGTGGTATACATAAGATAATGTTTCGTGCACTCGGTAAGTTATAAAAATAAAATTTTGTGTATTAATGCCTTCTTACAATGAGATAAGATATTTTTTCAAAGTGTCAAGTGAAAATTTTATAAAGACATGACTGCTCTTTTCACTGCTTTTTCTTTATTTTTCTTAACCTTCTTTCTACGTTTACTGGCTTTAGTTGCGTCTTTGAAAAGTTGAATTCCTTCCTTTTCTTCTATAATCCGTTGAATGTGCAACATTCCATGTAAATTGAATCCAATCATATCCTAGGAGAATCAATTTTATAACAATCAATTTATATATATATATCGTAAAATTTTATAGCTATAATTTGTATAAAAATATTTTCTTACTCTCAGGTGAGAAACTTTTTTAATAGCTAATGTTTTCACAGTTTCTAGTGTATGCAGAAGTTCCGGGTTCGATATAATTGGACCATGATGTGTTTCTACTAAACACAATGCCAATCTTGCTATTAATTCTGTGCGATGATCAGATTCTAACAGTGTGGGTAGCATTTTAAGAATGTCACAAGCAGCTGAATACGGTAACAATAGCAATGTTTCTTCCAAGTCACTAAAAATTGTAGAATACCATTTATTTGTCTTACATATACAAGTAAGTAAACTGTGATACACCAGAGGATAATAAAATAATGATTTTATTGTGCTATGTGCACAAATTTCTTGTGTTCGGTAAATAGGACCGGATTAATTCGGATTGAAACTTCGTTTATATTTCTTTTGCTTTTTAACAGAATCGTCCAGAAAAATTTGACGATACAGAAAGATGATTGATAATTAATCGTTTATCACAAATAATGCAAAATAAATTACAGAAAATGCCTTCAAATTAATAAGAAATCTTTCAAGTCGTCACTAAATATTCGGTAGCTGGTACCCTCACCCTAGTAGTACCTTTTTCAGTGCGAGCACCGTGTTTACTTACTTCTATTATTTAAAATATAATTTATTTAGTAAATAATGTTTTAATATTATTCCTACCTTGCTCTGATTCGTTTAAATGTTTCCAATAAGTAACCTTCTACGGTTGTACAATTGTAAGCTTGCATTTGTAAAGGAATAGCGAGTGTTGTATCTGTTTCTGTTACTTTTGATAATTGTTCACTATATGCTTTAGATATTTCCAAACATTCCAATATTAATTCAGCCTAAAAATTTATATTTGTAATTTACGCAGAGCATAATAATGTTATTCGATTTGTGATGCGATTTATTAATATTTACTCCTTTCTCGCTGGAAACAGTTTTTCTAGAAGGTAGAGATTGTTCTTTCCGTCCTGGAACAACAGTAGTTTCACCAGTAGCTAACTCATTTTCTTGGCGTTCCCTTTCTTCTTCCTCCTCATCTTGCAGAACTAAAGGCTCTAACGTTCGCTCATACATTCTAACGACTTTATCAGAGCCACATGATACAACGTAAATGCCATTTGGTGAAATAGCACAACTCCATGCTTCTCCCGCATGTCCCTAAGTAAATTTTTATATTAAAATTTTACACAATTCTTAAGCACACTTATTATTTATTTTTTTTTATTAAGTTACCGGTAATGTAACAATTTTTTGAAAAATATCAGCATCCCACTCTTTCACTTTTCCATCTTTTCCACAAGTAAAAATATAATGAGTTCCAGGAACAAAAGACAATCCTGTTACAGAATCATCGTGAGCGAATAGCGATTTATGACAATCTCCGTAGTCTAAACCCCAAATTTTAATATTTCTGTCAGCAGAACCAGTAGCAATCAATGTCGAGTCACTAGATATATCCATACACAAGACTGGCAATTTATGTCCATAAAGTGAAATGAAAAACTAAAAGAAAATTATACATTGTTCTCTTCTTTTCCATATAACGCAGTTATTAAATATATTATGTTATATATAAAGAATTACCTTAAATGTGTCAAGAAAGAATATTTTTACTGTAGAATCAAGTAATGCGACAGCAACAAATTGATTGTTAGGACTTATTCTTACGCATAATACGCTATCTTCTAGTTTCAAAGTTCTCGTATGCAAAACGGATAATACTTTCGCTTTTACTTCACTGTCAGTATCTTCAGATCTGAAAGTTTGTGCAAAATCCCAAAATTTCACTGTTTGATCTCCTCCGCCGCTTGCTACTCCTCTCTGTAAAAATGTAAAAAACAATGAGTTTGTATAATTTGAAAATTATTTGAAATTAGAAAATATAATATTTTAAATTACCCTATTAGGAAATAGAGTAACGCTCCAAAGTTCTCTAGAATGTGCAGGTACTTCTTCTAATATTTCACCCGACACAATATCCACAATTAACATTTTACCGTTCTTTAAACCTACTATTAAGTGTCTGTCACCTGGTATAAACGTCGCTGTTAAAGCGTAACCGCATTCTACAGTACGTATACATGCTAAAGTTGGCCTAAAATTCAAAAACATATGAAGTAGCGTTAATAGTTTATTAATAAGAATATATTTTTTCATACCTATTCCATAACTTTATAGAATCGCCACTTGCTGTTGCAAAAGCTAAATTATCAGAACTAAAGCAAACTGCTCGGACATCCGATCGGTGACCTTGCTTTGTTACAAGTCTTAAGAGTGTTGGTTCGGCATCTTTTTCATTTGTCAATATAGAATACAATTCAATAGAATTATTACGTAATCCAATACATATCTGTAAACATGATGACAAAGTTAGTTACAATCGTACATTTTTAAATGGATTTTAGAAAGAAGATCAAATCTTTCCATCATCGCTTACCCTGAGTTCGCCTCCTCTACCCATTACCATACTTAGTCCTTTAGGTTGAGCAGATACTTCAATTGCAGGTAAGCGTATCATTTCTTCTTTTATTGTTGGTACCCCAGATAAATTTGCCTCTGTAGTATTTCCAGTTCTACTCGTAACATCAAAATATATTCACATTTTCAATTATAAAGTATCTAAATGTATTGATAATCTTATAGTAGTTAAGGGGTTTTACATACTTTTCCATCTTTTTTGTTTCTTTTTTCAATCGTTTACCTACATTTTCTTCTACTTTGCTATCAGGTAACATTTGAAATAATTCTACAGTATTATTTACACCATGACAGCCAATGACAGTTTGCGTTGAATCTACTTCGAGGGACACAACTCTCCCACGACCGCTTCTCAAAATACTGCCAGTCTTTTCACATTTCAGAGGATATTTCTATTAAAATAAAAAATGTATATTGAACAAAAGGAACATAAGTCTACGACAAATCGAGAAAAAATATTGCTTAGCAAATATTTACCAGATCGCTAACTTCAACATCATCTGTAATGGTTAAATCTTGTAAATTAGTTTCAAAGTCTACAGCTGCAGCTTCAGTAAAACGTATTTTCCATATTTGTAATTCATTGTCATTGCAACCAGTAATTAGATATTGATCATTTTTAATTAATGCCAAAGACCAAACCTAGATTAATGTAATCACTAGTATTAATCAATCATTGAAACAGATACGAAATGATGTGGGTTACCCTGACCCCATCGACGATTATTTCATCGACAATGATTTTAAATTATTTTCTTATAGGGATAGAACGAATACTGTTCATTATACGCAGTGGGAGTTGACATTATTGGAAAAATGGGCAAAAATTTGGATAGACACATTCTTGTTATGTTTATAAAATCATGTGAAACAGTTATTTCCGTAAACCTAGTGTTGAAAAGATGATAATTTTTTAAATATTGAACCATACGATTTGAACTTTTTTGAAAAGTTAGAACAATTGGTTCGCTACACAACGTGAGAAAAATTTTTGAAAAAGATTGCAAGTTGTCGGAATTGCAGAAAAAATACTAAAAGTTGTATTTTGCAACTTCTTTATATAGGCTTGTATAGAAAATTTAGAAAACACGTTTCGTAGATCTGTATCAATAAAACATATTCTGAAAATTTTATCAAAATCGATCAACGTTGCAGTAATTTGCAAACGTTTAAAGATGGAGAAAATTGCAGTTTTTCTTAAATCTAAGGATTTTTGAATCTTTCAATGCCTGTAGTTTCTTCCGCATCTACCGATTTTGACGGAATTTTCAGAATATGTGTAATTGACACAGATGTACACAACGTATTTTCTAAATTTTCAATATAGGCTCACATAAAAAAATTATAAAATGTAACTTCTAGTATTTTCTCTAAAATTCCGACCAATTGCAATTTTTGGAAAAATTTCTTTTTACATTGTATAGTAAACTAATTGCCTTAACTTCTGAAAAAAGTTCAAATTGTATAATCCAATATTAAAAAAGTTGTTGTCTTTCTAAGAGTATCCGAATATTAGTGAGAGTCACTGTACATCTAATATTTACCTCTGATCTATGATTAACAAGAGTCCTAAAGTTATGTTCTGTATCTAAGTCCCAAAACTTTACGTAAGTATCTTTACTGGCGCTAATGATAATATTGTGGTCTTTCATAAATACTAATTTGGTTATTACAGATTTATGTCCGCTCAAGCGACACATTCCTGTTTCTGCTACTACATCCCATATGATAATATCTGTATCCTAGAAAAGAAAAATGAAAGTGAATACTTTAGAACAGTGCTTCCAACTGTGCGCCGCAAAGTGTATTTCGGTGCGCCACGAAATAATTAAAATTATATAAAAAATGCGTAAAATATGAAATAATATTCTCAATATAAATAATTACAATAATTAGCTACGAAAATATGTGCATATAATAGGTGTGCCCTAATTTTTTCATTTGCTGTAACGTGCGCAGCGAGTAAAGAAAGTTTGGGAAGCACTGCTTTAGAATAAAAAACTATTGCATGGCATAAATTAAAATTAATACCTAAAATATCTTACTTTTGAACCGGAAGATAATCTATGCCCTTGTTTATCATATGCCAGAGTAGTAATCTCGGATCGATGACCAACAAATATACTTATATTTTCACCTGATCTTAAATCAAATGTCTTTATAGTACCATCCGCATAGCCAACAGCTATATGGCGTTGATTTGGAGATGCAGCTAAGCTTGTAACATTCACTTTATCTCCTGATAATACTTGGGCCTGAAATAGAATTAAGAATAATGTAACTATTTTTTTGTAATAGAATTAAATAGTTTTCACTTTACCTTCTCTCCTAAACGTAAATCCCATATGAACACATGTTCACATGCTCCAACTGCTACAAATCTACCTTCCTGTCCTTCTAATGTTACAAAAACAACATTACAAGCAGGATTAAGTATTATATTTAAATTCCCGGCTGGGACATATCTTAAATATTGCTTCGTTAAACCCATATTTTACTTATCGAAACAATTTTATGCCGCCAAGAAAGAATTTCACTTTTATGTATCAGATTTTACGATTGTGTGGTTTTTATATTACATACGATTTATTCATATTAATATTCATATTAAATATTCGCTACACGTGTAATTCATATTTACTGCATAGATGCTTAGTTATTTATTCAGAATATTTAATTCATAATTTAGGTTAGGCGCGCGCATGGACTTCTGTTGTAGCAGATATTTCCCGTAGACTTCATAAATTGGAAGACTTGAACTCAGTAGTGAGATTGAGATATTGTGCAAAATTTCTTGCGCATGCGCGACGATTTTAGCTTCAGTAAAGTAAAATTCTCGATAAAGTGGGGTACTTTGAACACCCCGTAAAATATCGGCACTTACAGCAGCAAATGATTCGTGCCGCTTTCCCCATAAGACGCAATGCAAATTCCGGCACGAATTATTTGCTCTTCCTAAACGTGCGTACAGCGCCATTTCGTGCAGCGGCGAAACGCTCAAACTAGATGGCACTGTTACCGACCGAACTTCTCTGTCGGTAACATTTGGCTAACAGTTTGAGCGTTTTGCCGCTGCATGAATTGGCGCTGTACGGACGTTTAGGAAGAGCAAATAATTCGTGCCGGAATTTACATTGCGTCTTATGGGAAAAGCGGCACGAATCATTTGCTCTTCCTAAACATCCGTACAGCGCCATTCCGTGCAGCGGCAAAACGCCCAAACTGTTAGCCAAATTTAGTTCCGAATCTGCCGCTAGATGGCGCTGTTACGACCTGAACTTCTGGAAATAATTGCTACGAATTTGCATTGCGTCTTATGGAAAGCGCAGAATCATTGCCTACGTAGGCAATGATTCTGCGCTCCCCATAAGACGCAATGCAAATCCGTAGCAATTTGCTCCAGAAGTTCAGGTCGTAACAGCGCCATCTAGCGGCAGATTCGGAACTAAATTTGGCTAACAGTTTGGGCGTTTTGCCGCTGCACGGAATGGCGCTGTACGGATGTTTAGGAAGAGCAAATGATTCGTGCCGCTTTTCCCATAAGACGCAATGTAAATTCCGGCACGAATTATTTGCTCTTCCTAAACGTCCGTACAGCGCCAATTCATGCAGCGGCAAAACGCTCAAACTGTTAGCCAAATGTTACCGACAGAGAAGTTCGGTCGGTAACAGTGCCATCTAGTTTGAGCGTTTCGCCGCTGCACGAAATGGCGCTGTACGCACGTTTAGGAAGAGCAAATAATTCGTGCCGGAATTTGCATTGCGTCTTATGGGGAAAGCGGCACGAATCATTTGCTGCTGTACGGACGTTTGTAATAATTTCACAAAAGAGGGAAAAATATTTATTGTATGTCGACATTTACTTTAATGCTTAAAACCAATATTGGTAACCAATACATACTGATAGCCATAGAACCGTAGAATTCTATTACAGTTTAGAAAAAAGTCCTAACAGAAAATCAATATCTTCTTCGATATTATTATAATCTACGAAAGAAACTATGGGCTTGTGATAACTAAAATATGAGATAAATGGTTTGGATTGAAATCTCTCTAAATATAAAAAAACTTAAAAAATCAATTAAAGGCTTTGATTTTTCTTTTGAGAAATCAACATTGAAATGTTGAACTCAAAATCATAGATAATTCATGTAAGTTTCCGCAGAGTACAGAGTACTGAACAGAGTACTCTGCTGTTGTATAAATGAGCAAATTTTCGTGGATGAATTTGATGATTTTATTTACTCTTTGATGAGGTGAGATGTAAACACCAACTATTATAAAAACTCGGCTCCCCCGAGTTTACCCGAATAGCGTTTCACCACGGAGCGTGACGGATCAGACTCGTTCATTGTCCAGCAACCGTGTACACGGTGCGCCTACGAAAGTTTTTACTTCAAGAATGATCTGTTCTGAAAGAATTACTAGACAGCGGATCTTTGTGCAAAGTAAAAATGTTCTGCATTCATTGTGGGCAGCAGGAGTAAAGAAAAATCGATTTCATCCCTTAATGATTCTGTTGCATTAAAAACAACGTTACAACATTCTGAAATTTTTCTAATCTGTTATTGTTTTATATTTCACCCAGCCAATTTCTTCATAAATACATAAAGATCCGCAGTCTAGTAATTACTTCATTTCATCGGCCACTGTATTGCTAGTCGAATTATTTTATATTCGTAAATGTCGACGATTAGAAAAGACGCAAATAGAAAGCCGTGCAGAGGCGGTTCCAAAATAACTTCCAAATGATTCCTTAAGAATTCAACGGACGTTGGCTTGCGTGTACGTGCGAATCTAAAGAGGAATTTATTGGAGAAAGTTTTGTGAAATGCGCGCGGTGCCTACAGACCACTCTTTTTTTTCCTTTTGGTTCACCGCTGATACGCGACGCCGAGTATTTATAACTGGCAATCAATCAAACCGTATCGAACCGTTCCGCTGCTCGCAATCCTTCTCCGCTGCTCGGCAAGGTGATTGTCCAACACGTGAAAGGCACATTTTATCAGTTTACTCTTGTCGCTTTCGCTTTTCTTCCTTTTTAAGCGATTCATTTTCTTTCTTCAACGAATCCCGCAGCGACGCGCATAAGTGGAGATACGTAATGCGTTCGCATTGAATTTAATGATAGCACGTCGAGGTGAGCGCTCGCTTGATCACCGGTCGCACTTACACGCTTGTGCATCACATAAATTACCGAGGACATCCGTGCCATTTACAAAGCTGAGCCTTGATGAGTCGAATCGCCTGATTACCATATGTTTACCGTGTGACGAGTTCTATTGCAGCGGGTCCGCAATAATGTGGGATAAATTATAGGCCTGTAATTCATTCTGTCTCCGTTGGGAAAAGGAAACGCTTATGAAGTTTCCATCCAGCCGTTGGCTGTTAGTCGCACGCCTTCCGACTTATTTTAATGAACCGATGTGTTAATTTCTACGGACTCGCGCCGACTACTCACCTATTATGCACATAGTATATTCCGCGATATCATCGAAACGCGTTCACGATGCCGGCTGGCCTGCCGTTGTAGTCGCACGAACGTTCAGGTAATTGACGGTGTCAGCAGACGTCGTTTTCGGCGAACATGATACGTACAAGCTGTGCTACAACTACATTGCGGAAGCACTTGTGCGGTGCTCGGTCGAATCCGAGCCAAAGTGGATTTTCAACTTGTAACATTGTTCTTCAATGGAATCTGGGAAAAAATTGCATCCTGTCATCAATTATATTCTTATCGTTTTTGAAGTGAAAACTTCTTTAGGCGCACCGCGTAGGGCACGATCGCTGGGCAGTGAATAAGCCTGATCCGTCACGCTACGTGGTGAAACGCTATTCGGATAAACTCGGGCGAGCCGAGTTTTTATTTTAGTTGCTGTTTACATCTCACCTCGTCAAAGTTCAAATGAAATCGAATCCATCCAAGAAAATTTGCACAATTATACGACTGCTCTGCTCAATCGGAACTTACATCAATCATCTATAATTTTGAGTGGACATTTCAATGTTGATTTCTCGGAAGAAAAATCAAAGCCATTGATTGATTTTTTAAAACCACATTGGATTTAAATATGTCGAGCGAGACCGAAATGAGAGTACAACTAGATATGAAACTCTTCAATTGACGGAGTTTTTTTTTATATTTAGAGAGATTTCAATCCAAACTATTTATCTCGTAGTTTAGTTATCGCAAGCCCATTGTTTATGCATGAAGAAATTGGTTGCGCGAAATATAAAACGGTAAAAGATTAGAAAAATTTAAGAATATTGTCAAGAATATTGTTTGAATGTAGCAAAACCAGTAAGAGACGAAATCAATTTTTATTTTATTCCTGCTTTCCAATAAATGCAGAACATTTTTATTTTGCATAAGGATCCGCGGTCTAATTACAACACATCATTACCATATCTATATGAACTCGGTATAAATAAAGAAAGGAACACTTGGATGGTGCAGATGGTGCAGTACAAAAGTGGAGCCATACGAAATGTAGCAAACAATTTAACT
Source organism: Lasioglossum marginatum (assembly GCA_028455795.1). Lineage (NCBI taxonomy): Eukaryota > Metazoa > Arthropoda > Insecta > Hymenoptera > Halictidae > Lasioglossum > Lasioglossum marginatum. The sequence goes on from CM052246.1 coordinate 3,291,253, forward strand.
AACCGGTTTTGTCTATTAACTGTACATCCACGCGCGTGAGAGTGCGGCTTAAACTCTAGCAACGTGTAGTTTCATTCACCGGCAAGCACCCATACAATTATAGTCTTTATTCGTGGTGAAATATGTGCCGGACAAAGAGTGAAATCGTAAACTATTACATCTTATTACATCGTGGCGGCTTTAACGATATCACGTAACGCTATTCGTTGTATCGTAAAATCAAATAGCGCATAACGAAACGTTGCATCTCCATAAGGGCCGCGAACGAAAGGCAAGAACTAGCCGAGGCTCGATGCATTATTACAAACAATATCCACGCACGCAATCGTGCGTCCATGATGGTATGAAACGTTAGAAGCTGTAAATTTCGCGCCAGTTGTTTACTATATTTATGGGGAAGCAGTGGAAAGCAGTTTCTGTCATTTATTAGCGCGAACATATCTCCGACTGTTCGACTCGTTCGTTTCGATTGGAAACGTCGAACACGCCGGCTCGATATAAATTATGATCGCTATCTCTCTCCTAGTCACCATCCATACTACTCAGACGCCCGCTTGAAATCCTGCTAATCCCGAGAGCGGCTATCGATAACCTGGTTATATTTCGCGTGTCAGCTCGTAGTTTCCTTTCAGATCTCATTCATCGGTCATTGCGAAACAATAGTCGTAGATAAGTCATACTGAATAAGCTGTCGCGACCTCATAACCCATAGTCAACTAGGAGCTTCACCTTACACCGAGAACCCTTATCTTCGCATCTTCTTGGCAGCATGATTTTTCAGAAATACAGTAAATCCTCTATAACCGCAAAAAGGCCGTACACGATAAACGCAGAAAAATATCCCCTCCACTGTAGTAATGTGATCTCGCCTCGGGTATATCGGTGTGAACCACTACTAATGCGACGCGGACAGGAAAAATTATTTTGTACTTTTTAGTCCGGCTTAAAAACGTGGTGTTCTTAAAAAATTTATTTTCATTTAAATAAGTATTTGACTCACTGCTTCCGAGGCAGTACAGAGCCATGCGTTTGTCGACCCACCGCTTCAGAATACTTTCCGGACTGCTGTTTGTTTGAATTTTTCGAAACATTAAAAAATTGTTGGTTTTACAGATGTGTGAAATAAAGCGTCAACATTTTTTCCATGAAATTATAATAGCTGAACTAGCAAACCGAGGAAAATGAGTTTCTATCGGTTTGTCAGTTCTGGTCTTACAATTTAATGGAAATTATTTAATTAAAAATAAATTTTTAAGAAATACCACGTGTTTAAAACGGACGAGTCCCATACAGATTCTTAACCCCATACAGATAGTCCTGAAAATTTGTGATTGTGAATTTTGAATAGCTATGAAAATACTTGTAAGATTTAAAAGGAAAAACGTGGGGCGCATGCAATAGATAATTGATGCATGAATAGTTCACCTAAATCTCTAACAATTTTATTGCACTGCGAATGATATGAACTGTTGTTCTCTTTCATATAGGGCATCCTTTCCATTGTAAAAACCGAAAAACCGGCATTTATTTCGGTTTCGGTGGAATATCGGTTATACCGAAATAGGCATTTTAACCTAGCCGAACTACAGAAGACTTCTGTAACCCGGTTAACCCGGTTAACCCGGTTAACCCGGTTAGCCGGGTTAAAGAAGTCTTCTGTAATCCGGTTAGGCGGGTTAGGATGGGTTTTGTAACCCGAACCGGGTTCGGGTTAGGATTCGCAACCCTGCTTAAAATAATTTTAATTTCGTCGATTTTAAAATGTCCATATTTTTAAAGACACGTCCGTAAAGGAGACACTTGGGGCTAAATCCTCATTTTTTCGAATTTTTAGAAAGTTCCCAGTTATGAAAACATTGCATTTGTTTAAAGCGATTGCTAAATAAATGGTGAAAAGAACATTTTTGTTTCAAACGAAACATTTTTAGTAAATACTCTTCTGTTTCCACTATAAAGACTCATTTTTATCGGTTTGTTAGTTCTAGTCTCTTATAATTTAATGAAAAAAGGGTGACACTGTATATCCCACTGTAAATTTATTCGCATAGATTTTTTGAAAGCCAGTTGAATCTAGTTGATCTAAATTGGACGTACGAGTATTGTTGTGGACACTATTGAAAATGTATGAAGCTCATTACTTTGGTTATAAAACCAAATTCTCTTTCTAAATTTTAAATTCCATTTCTGCGAGGGACAGCACAAGCCGCCAGGTTAATTAACCTAAAAACCGACGGGAAAAGTCCGATCTGATTTAAATACAAAGAATACTGGAAAAGAAGGTTATCGATATGTTTATGTAATGAAAGCAGAACAGGCATTCATCTATTTCTGCGAACTGTTAATACTGTGAAATCGATTCTACGTTATGCAATACGTTTGGAACGGATTTAGGGCAGCACCGTTTATTAGCTCTTCCTTATCTATTGCTGTTCATTCATTTAGATTGGAAATGCTGAATACGCGGGTCGAGTATAAATTACGATTGCTATCTACAGCCTTGTCACTATACATACTACTCGGAGACCCACTCAAGGCTCAGCTACTCCAGTAGCAAACTTTATCACGTGAGAATTTGTTACACGCCGGCAGATTTGCATACCAGTACCTCCATCCTTCTAATTTCGATCAATATTTCATAATTTATCATTTTCGTACTGACTCTCAATCATCGCTTCTTTTCTCTGATTACGTGTTCTCATTAGCATGATGTTGTAGATACACGACGATCGACCGATTGATTTTTATTAGTGCAACGGGAACATAATAATTAGACTGCGGATCTTTATGCATTCATGGCTTATAAAAATGTTCAAAAAATGCTGGAGTGTCAAATCCAACAGAATTTAGTACGATTTTTATTTATTTTGGATCTGCAAATGCTATTACCAATGAAAATAGAATTTCATTTGGTACCACTTTCTTAAAATTTGTCTACAAAAATTAAAAATTGCATAAACGTCAGTCTAATAATAATATTGTAACACAAGACAATATTTTGGCATTATTAATGTACAGCACTTCCGGTGGCCAAGTAAAACATTTTTCGAACAAAATTAATTTGTAGTCGGCTAAAAAATGGAACAGAAAAAATTCAAAAAAGAAATTTGATCATGAAGAATGAAGGACATAAGTAGACATCTGAACGTGAAATTTCGAGCTCTTTCAGAATCCGTAGTCAAAAGTAGGGGTTCCCGTTTAAAAAATACGTACTGACCTCCAAATAACCTTGAAAATGGATCCGAAGGTCAAATACAAGGTCATGGACATATGTCCTCCATTAATCCCTGCAACTTTTATTCCAAACATTTTTACCGAATATGCTTATCTGGGAATTTAACACCCCTGGACGGGTGGTTTTGGACACCCTGTATAATAAATATATATATATGAAAATAATAATAGAAATATATAGAAGAAGATTTTTCGTAAATTGATTTCGGTGTTGTATTAGCGGAACGAGTATGCCGTCGAACGGAGCAAAAAGTCTTTGTATGGACCTTTGACGCCATCTTTTTTCGCCCGTAATTAATGTGAAACATTAATAACAATAATGTTCGGCAACGACAGGAACTATCCGGCAGATTTAATTTTTTGCATCGCATCGTGCCGTCTTCCCGACATCGACGACCTGAATAATTTATAAAGTCCGTACGGGCATCCACGACACGCTTCGGAAGTTGAAACGATGCCGCTTCGGGCCTCAAGGGCTACGGCCTTTATAATTAGGCAACGAAACGAATTGCGGCTGACGTCCATATCGACTACCTAACTCAAACCTGACTAACGAGCTTTCGTTTCCTTTCTACGGGCGTAGACGCGAGGCGCAGCGCACACCGTCCGCTGCTAATAAATCTTTTACCTGTATCTCCGTCATTATCAGCGAGCGCTTAACTTGAACAGGATCATGTGGTTGTCGCATTTCTCTGTACCACGAGTACCTGTAAATACAACGAGAATTTGTTTTAAACGCTTTCATCGATATAACGTACAGTCCCCGGTCATCGGATTAGGACCACGTACAGAAATCTCACTTTTGTTATAAGCTGTCCGATCGAAAATGTTTTTATCACATATACATGGTTCCGAAAGAACTTTCACGTGATTATAGCAAAGGCTATAGCCGGGTTCGGTAGTGAAATTCGCCCCCGGCGGGATTTTAATCGAGCTTGGACCATTCGATAGCCTATCCAAAAAGACCCCTCTCTGCCAAGTTTCAGCCCCATGTCTCACTTGTAAGGGTAGTCATTGAGAAAAATCGAAAAACCAATTTTTGGCCCATTTTCCCTATTTATTGACAATTAAAAATTCTGAAAAAAATCTGACACATTTCGGATACCAAGCCACATATCAGGTATCATTTTCAGATTTTTGAAAGTGGATTTCAGTGGCCGACAGAACTCCAAAAATATTTTTCTGAAAAGTTATTTTAAAATAGTTATTTTAAACATAGTTAAAAAATCTTTTTACAATGGTTTAACGACAATCATATGGGTAGGAAGCGAAAAAACATCTGATTAACTTAGAAAAAAAAAATTGACCTAACCGGGGTGCGTACCTGCACCATAGCCGCTGCACCAACCGGCGTCGTTGAAATTACCTTCGAAATATTCGAATATATAATATTATTTTCGTTTTTTGTACTACGCAAGTTTTAAAGTCTGGAAGATGTTTCTCTGAACGTAGGAATGTTTGATATTACGTAATATATTTTTAAGATTCAGAAAAAATAAGTGTAACTTAGGAAAAATGCCGAAAAAAGTGATTTTTATTTTTTTCAACATCGTTGCACCACTGACAAAAATCTGAAAAAAATTGAGCATAATACTTTTGATAATATCTCATTGCTAAATTAAAACTAAAATAGCACCTTTTAGATTTCTATATGAAATCTGCATTTCTTCGGTTCTTTTCGTGTTTTTCATTTTTTACAGCCAGAGTTTGCAACGGAAAAATCTGAAAATGATACCTAATATGTGGCTTAGTATCCGAAATGTGTCAGATTTTTTTCAGAAGTTTTAATTGTCAATAAATAGGGAAAATGGGCCAAAAACTGGTTTTTCGATTTTTCTCAATAACTACTCTTACAGATGAGATATGGGGCTGAAACTTAGCAGAGAGGGGTCTTTTTAGATAGGCTATCGAATGGTCCAAGCTCGATTAAAATCTGGGGGCGAATTTCACTACCAAACCCGGCTATAGTCTTTAAAAAAAAAAATTGGAAAAACTTTTTTCTGCAATTTCTTTTGCAAGTTTTTTAATGTTACGATACGTTTCCGAATTCGCTATGAAATCCTCTAATACAGGCATAAAAAAATGATAGGTGTATTTGCAAAAAATTGAAGGTGACCTTGAAAAATCATAAAAAAAAAGAGTCGACGAAAAATTTGCTATAATCCCGTGAAACCGTGCTATACCTGATAAAAACATTTTCGATCGGACTGCTAATAACAGAGTAATCTCTACTGATCACGATTTGTGATTCACCCCGTGTATGTATGTATTATATTATTTATAAAATCATCAGGAAAAGAAAGAAATAAATGTCTATGCAGCTCCTGTAACTTGTAATTAATACAGACAATTTTGATTTTGCATAAAAATCCGTAGCCTCGTAATAATACACTATTCAACTAACGTGAATGTTATGAAAAAACCAGCTATATAATTAAAGTTAGACGTCTGGATACTCATCAACGGTAATGTCTGCACTAATTCATAAATTCGTTGATGGAGGGATAAAATAGTTTGTGTAATAGCATTTTCATATTGCAATTAAGGAATATTCATTGCTGAAAGGTACAACAATTTATTCGAAACTTTATTTTTGTTTATGCAGTGGATACAACTAATTACGATTTGCCACGTATGAATTACCGTCAATAAAACTAATGAAATGACAAGTTTCACTTTTCTTTTCATTAATTATTATACATTTACCGACTTCATAAATACTTAATGTGAGAAGTCTTTTACGTGTCACGCATGTGCATTCAACAACGCTCCTTCATTTACTGCTGTTTTTCATAAATGACTATTCATTACTGCGTCGGATAAATTAATGTGTTATGTTTGTGATAAATTAAAGTGTTGTTTTTTTAAACACAAACGGCTGTTACACATACTAGACTCGTTTTATTGACGTATGTACATATTGTTGGAACAAGACATACGTATTTTATTGCTTTCAATTTATAATAAATTATACTATGCTCCGTTCTTGGCATTTTCGCGTTTACGTAATTTCGCTGTACTAATCCCAACAGTTATTACATTTCATAACAAGCAACTACCTTTTATCTAAGTTTTACGTAATGCAAACATTTTACTTTCTAGCTTCATTGTCGATATAGTCCTGCAATAAAAATTCTCGAGATAGAAGAACTAATTAGTACCCAGCTAATGACATAATTCTTTAAGACCTAAACAGTGATGGAAAAATTCAATGTTTTTAACTATAATATCGTGTCAGACTCGTGATGATGAATTCGAGCAGTATCTATTAAAGATAAATATCATTAATTTCCTTTAAACCAAACTAAAATTCCATTTTGTCATAGCCAATATACAGGCTTCGTTTTACATCATTGCACTGTTTTTTGCAAGTAATGTTGTGGTGTCTGAATTTTTTTTTAGAAATGAAGGTGACCTACAATATTTTGATTGAAATGCTATGTATTTTTTAATATCATATGAAAGCGTGTGCCAAAACGAATTCATTCGTATACGACACACTGATCTTGAAGGTCATACAAGGTCACAAATGGAAGAAGCATTTGGAATATTTCGTATGTGATATTTCGTAATTATTATACGTGTTCACCTTATTAAGATCATTAAAGAAACAGTGAAGATCATTAAATACGCGAAACACAAGAATTGTGGA